>JAFEMH010002949.1:195000-300180 GCA_022495995.1 Adenophora triphylla var. japonica | reverse complement strand
TTCCTTTAAATAAAATCTATATAATCTATATAATATATTAAAAGAACAAACATTTAGAGTCCTCACATTAAGCCATGTCACTATTATGACATGACATTATATGTAATTCTCCCATTGGTCAATTAATTCTGATTCTAATTATAATAATATGAAATTTATCACAAAATTAATTCAAAACTCAAATTGGAGAATTTGATTGGCTTGAAGAAGCATCAGAAAGGCCCGCGAATTAGGAAATCTGTTATACAAGAGAAAGGAATCTGGAGATTAATTTAGAACCAAATCCCTACAAATTAGTCTCTGGCCTATACATGGAATTGTTCATATTTATTCACATCCACAATATAATCTAATTAAATTTTTAATCTTTTTCTTTTGAAATTTAAATTTTAAACCTTAAAAATCACAAGATAGTCTGTCATGTCTTTATTTATTTTTCTCACAACTAGCTTGCCGTTTGATTTATTTGAGGTAATTTTAAATTCATCATTTTCTTCACAAATATGCACTTCCAGCTTTGTTTATTTTTCCCCAATTTGTGTTCTTCCCTTTCATCTATTTTTTTTCTTCACATAGCTGCCTCCTCTTCCCACTTCTTTTATGCCGATTGATCGATTCAGGCTGCCACCAGGTAATTCCATGTTCGTCCTTTTTTTCTCCATTCTGTTCCAAGTTCAATGTTTGAAGATATCCATGTTTTCATTAAGTATATTTGCTGCAATATACTCACTGCCTGAGAATAATCTTTAATTGCAAGAGTAGCGGGATAAAAAGGCGGATATACTAGCTACAATATACTTGCTACCTCAGAAGTCAGAATTGATGATGAAGTCGTCAGAAATCAAGGTGGATACTTGTAGATTCAGTGAAATATGGTTGTTACAAGAACTAAGTAAAAGAAAAAAAATTACGTACTATGACGAAAATATGGTATGTTTTCGTTATTTATTTGTAGTGATGTGTCATGTCTCTTTGTATAATCATCTTTTTTTTCCTCATATTCCTTATTCGACAATAATTTTTGTCAAGAAAAATCAATCAGTTTTAATAAAAAATAAATAAAATTCCAGAGTATAACCAATAGTATTAGTTATACATGAAATTTGTCATAACTTGAGTTAGATAGAGAGTATATATATATTGTGACTCATTTTTTACATGTATCATTCTCTTTTCTATGTACCCAAATATTAGTTAAGGGTAGAAATTTGTCTTAACAGGAGCAGGTACTCAATCATAAAATAGATGCATGCATGTTACCTTAAAATCGATACATTTAATGTTTCAATATTGTAATCATCTAATGATCATATTGTGATCCACTCTTCTAATATTACAACCTACTATCTCCATCCTATCTCGAATTAGTTTTTATAAACCTATAGTTTGCAAAATTTTTAACAAATTGGATAGAAATTGAGAGTATGAAAAGTTATAACATATTAAAAGTATCGCAAGTTGGCCACTAATTGTTAAGTGTGAGTGCGTGTGGAATAGGTTGAATAAATAAATATTAAAATTTTACTATTTATTGAGCCGTAACTTCTAATGAATTGTTCAAAAAGAAAATTTTTGTAGCTTGAAAAGGGGGAGAGAAAATGAAATGATTAATTTCATATGCTTTTTAGATAAATATACTATGCCCCCATCGAGTAACTTCTATTCCCACATTATGCCATATGAATTTATGACATGAAATTCCACGTGTCACAATGTGGAGCACAATTAAACTTTTTGATTAACAGTTTAGATAAATATAAGAAAGAGTCTTATGCAATTTCACAATGTGAAAACTCATATGAATTTATGGTATTGAGTAAGTAGGAAGAACTCTTGAATGTAAAGAGAAGCGAAAAGGATGTGAACCGTTAAGTTTGGAATATTAGAAGAAAATGACATTCGCTTTCTTATTCAGTTTATCCAATAACGACAGGAGTATTACATTTGTATGTTGTTTTTTGCAAATTAATTTTTCAAGGCTTATACGATTCTAATTTCTTCAAATCTCACTATAGTTGAAAAATACAACTCTTTTATCTGATTTTTTTTTCTCATGACTCTCTTCCTCCTTAAATAATTTCCTTTTTTATAGAAATTTTAAAAGTGTTGGTGGGCTCAAAGATGATACTAAAGTTGAAATTGGATTCAAATTTCAAGCAGACAAAATTTGTTCAAACTCAAACTCCCCTAAATCAAATCATTAGCCCGAATTTGAAGTCAGGTGGTCCAAATATAATAAGATAGAGTGATATACGACATAATATGACAATAGAGTTGTGTGGTAATCGAGTTGTCGTAATAGGTTCTACTTTGCTTATAAGAAAATTAAAATTATCCCTCAATGATTTTTCACATTTAACAATATTATATTTCAATGCATACTTTCAAAATAAAAAAATTTACAGGGTAGATAATAAGGGTGTGTTATACTTTTTTACTGCTATATTTTTTGAAAAATAACCTTTTAAAAATGTCTTTAATGGGAAAATTGGCATTCGTTTAAGATGAAAGCATTAGCATTTAATTAATCAAATACAGTTTAAATCATAAGAATATAACAAATGATAGCATAACATTTGATTTTGCATATTCATATGATATACTCCTTTCATCCCACAATAGATGATAGCAATAATCAAAATTTAGCTACAAATAAAATAACTATCCATGACCTTGTATTTTAGGTAGGTTTGTGCATATTATTTAAATTAAATGCTACTTAAATTCTATAAAAAAAGTCTCAGTCACCAAAAAAATAAAAATACAATGCGTTTTAAAAGTAATATATATACTCCCTCCGTTTCAAAAAAATTGTCAAAAAAATGAGATTTACACTTGATCAGATGTATATTTGAAAAAAGTTTGATTGTTCATTATAGGATAATAAGGTAGTACTAACAATAAGAGTTTGTATGAGTTGATAGACTTAGCAATTTGACTCATCTATACCTTCTTTAAATACATATTTAAAATTCAAACTTGATTAGGAGGATGAATTTGAAGAACGACATATTTATATTTATTTATATTAAAAAACTACAACTTAAAACTTTCTTTTAATTAAATAATTAAATTCTATTCAAATTCTGTTAAAAAATAGTTTCAGTCTAAAAAAAGTTACAATGCATTTTAAAAAGTAATACTCCCTCCTTCTTTATTGCTCTAAAACTTAAAATGAGAATCTATACTTGCATTAGTGTTTATATGGCATGGAAAGAGGAAAACCTCGATTATTGCTTAAATCCTTCATCTCATACAAAATTTCACACTTTTTTTATCCGTTTCAAAATAAATGTTATGATTCTAAATAAAAAATAGCATTAATGTAATTTTACAATGATTCTTTTTTTTTTTCAACTAAAATGCCAATGCCCCCTAAGTTTTATTAATAGATGATAATAAATAAAAGGTGATTGAGGGCTAGACTTAACCATCACAATATAAGTTGGGATATAAAGTCTTGCCTCAAGGTAAAAAATAAATTATTTTACAATGATACAAGTGATGTACAAATAAGTAAAAGACATTTCTAAAAGTATAGACAAATGATTAATTAAATTAAAAAAAATATAATATTAAAAATGTTGTAATTTTACAATGATACTTTTTTTTGGTTAGTTATTTTCAAAATAAATTTAGCTAACAATACTGTTACTCCCTCCGTCTCATGCTAAATATCACATTTTTCTTTTTAATATGTCCTAAAATAAATATTGCATATTCAAGTAAGGAAATAATGGTTGTGCAAGTTTTTCATTGTACAAGCAATATGATACAAGTAAAGCACATCTTTTAAAAATGTTGACAAGCCTAATACGATATTTATTATGGGCTGGAGAGGGAAGTATAGCTTATGCATAAAGTTCGTTTTTATTTTATTTTGTTTAGAGTTGTACCAATCAGATTTTATAAGGTAAAATAAATCATCGTGACATTTATTAAACAAATCCCATTCACAGTAATTATTATTCACTTTGCCTCAAAGCAAATATTCACACAAATTACATTTTTTATAATCAAAAGTAAATTTCAATATTTTCATACATTTGTTCTGACGGAGTATTTTTTTAATGAATACGTGTATAATAAACAACAAAAAACTAAGCAAATAAAAAACATACTTATAAAGTTGCTCATCCGAAACAAGCTACTCCAAATTTAAAATTTGAAATCTAAATTTTAAAATTATCAGTTTAAAAAGTAACAGATAAAAATTGTTAGGACCTAACTATGAAAACCACATAGTTATACAAGATTTTGACAAGGAAATATATCCTATCCAATGTTATCTGACAGCCAAGATAACATTGGATATTGGACAGCTATGACTATTCTGCACAACCTTTCTACCAACTGGACAGCAATGATGTAATGATCAAACACCAAGACAAAACACATAAATTAATGTATTTATGCACAAAGGATAATTACATAATCATCAAACACAAATCCTTGTCTCCTAAACCTGCAAACTCTAAAGACTTAGCCTGACAGCTAAGGTTCTCAACAACAGAGGTCTCAACCCTCTAACAGCTATAATCTTCAACATCAACTGCAGTGAAGCATTCCTGTGATGATCAAGATGTGCCTTGCCCAATCTCTCCATACAGATGTTGCCAGCTCATCTCCATGAAGATTATATAAAATGGTTCTGAGATTCTGACTGTTATTATCCGGTCATCAAAACTCTAAATGCGAAACACTATTCCACCCATTTGCATTTACTCCTTTGTCTCCTC
The DNA here is from genome assembly GCA_022495995.1 of Adenophora triphylla var. japonica. Taxonomy (NCBI): domain Eukaryota; kingdom Viridiplantae; phylum Streptophyta; class Magnoliopsida; order Asterales; family Campanulaceae; genus Adenophora; species Adenophora triphylla. The sequence goes on along the minus strand of JAFEMH010002949.1, from coordinate 295,441 downwards.
CAACGGCTATATTCCAGCCTATAAAAGGAAACCCTCAAGGCGAAGAAAACAACCCCAACACACACAATCTTTACAACCTCTACTTCAACCTTCCACACTGCAAACCACCGCAACCAACATTCAAACAATCTCGAGACACTTGTAATCGAATTCAGGTGTATAAACTAAAGTTGTAAACCACTTTAGACTGACTTTAAGTGGTATTGTAATTTGCTTCGTAACAAGCAAAATCCCTAATAGACTGTACTTATTAGGAAGAGCAAGTTCAAGAAACTTGCCTATCCAATCCTTTGTAAATCTTAAAGGGAACTAGATTTAAGTGGATTGATCTCACTTGTCAAGATTGACAGTGAGGGTGGACGTAGGAGGAGTGAAATCTGAACCACCTTAAAATTCCTTGTGTTCAATTGGTATTATCACACAACACACACACACATCCACACACACATACACTATTCACTTGTCTTTACATTATTTCAACACTTATTATTCCGCTGCACATTTAAACACTTGTCTTTAAAACCAGTTAATATCTGACAGCTAAGATTTCACCTCAGCTGTCAAACCTTAATTGCCTAACCTTTCAATCTGATTAAAGCAAACAGGACCTTTCAATTGGTATCAGAGCTTGTCTTCACACACAAAAGTCTAACAACTTGTGAAGGATCAATTACCAACCCACCATGCCTCAACCAAGGAGAAATAATGAGAAAGACATTCCCCACATTGATGATTGTGGATCCTTTGAAATATATGCATCAAAAATTAAAACCTACCTTGATGCAAACAGCATCTGGAACTGGTATGCCCTTGAAAATGAAGTTACATACCCTGTCTCTATAGACACAAATGGTGGGCCTAGCAAAACAAAATCACCAGAATTCTAGACAGATTCAGAAAGGCAATTGGTCAGTGCCAATCTAAAAGTCAAAACATACTCCAAAAGAGTGTAAATGACTCCCTAGCACAAGAAATTGCCAGAGAGCCAGCTACTTGAAAATTTGCTGTGGGAACTTATACATACCAAATTCGAGAAACACACCGGTGTTAGAACAAAAACCTATACAACCTTATTAGACAACTTGACAACTTCCAAGTTTTACCACTGTGAAAAAGTGAGTCTTTGCAAAACCAAGATTTGAAGATGCAGTCGAGATCCATTCTTTGATCATGGAAAAACTTTGAGAATCAAGATTTATGTCTCAAAATGTATTCCAACCTTCCTCAAGAATATGAGAAGGTAGCCCTACCAATAAGAGAAGGTGCAGAATGGAGCACCATGACTGTTGAACAATACTTTGGAAAGCTTGAGGCCTATGAACTAGAAGGAATGATAAAACTCCAACCAATTCCCTCCATCTCTCAAACTCTTGCCTTAGATGCCCAAGAAACCACTCATAAACCCATCACCTAACAAGACATTGATTCCATGGTTCTCAATTCTCTTCAGAAAGTTTGCCTACCCTCAAATAACCTATCTCAAGGAGATCTTCCAAGTCTCATATCCATGGCTGTCAGAAATACCCTGAGAGCACATAAAAAGTCATTTGAGAAAAGCTATAGCCCATCTACATCTGAACAAGAAAGCAATAAAAAGAAAGTGAAATGCTTCAACTGTAAGAAGCTTGGTCACTACTCATCTGAGTGTCCTGAACCAAGGAAACCCAAAGACAATCAGACAGCTAAGAAGTTCTCATACTCCAAGGAGATCATTCACAGCTCAAGATGTAGTACATTACAAGCCGCACAAAGAAGAAGAATGAGAAGAACAAAGAGCAAGTGCTGATTGCTGACTCATATAAATTCAGTGATGAGGAATTTGACTTCAGTGATTCTGAAAGTGAAGGAGAAGAAGCAATGATATGCCTAATGGCTGGAGATGATGAAGATTCAGACAATGAAGAAGACCTTGAAGCCTTAGTTGTTGCTGAAGAACTAAAACAGGTACCTCAGTTCAACTCTTTAAATAATGAAAAATTTAAACAATTAGTTAGTACTCTTTTAATTCAAATAAAAAGACATCAAACTAGCTTTTCTTCATTGCTCACTGATAACCTATCCCAAAGTAAAATCATTGATAGCATTGAAAGAGCCAACCAAGGACTAAAAGTTCAAAACCTATGCTTGAAAAAGCTAATGAGGAACTGACAGCTAAGAACTCCAAACTTCTGGAAACCAACCAAATAAACATCAACCTTGAAAAGGAAAATGAATCCCTTAGAAAGAAGTTTGAGTCCTGGAATAATTCAGGAAAAGCCTTGACTCTTTTTAGCTACAACCAAAGACACCCAGGTGACAAATCAGGGATTGGAGCCAATAATCCTACTATGAAAACCTACACCCCTCTCACTGATGAAAGGGCTATTGACAAGATGGTTCTTGAAAGCATGAACTATGTCAAAGCCCAAGAAAATGTCTATCCTATTCAAACCAAGGAAGACTTCAAGAAGAAGGGAAAAATGGATGAAGCTAGCTCAAGTCACAATGATGAAACAACTCAAGCTAGCCCCTCTTCCATTGAAGAAACTCAGATTGCTAGCCCAAGTCAATCCAAAGGTAAAGAAAAACAAGCAAACAAAGGCAATAAAAGCAATTACATTTGGCAAAAGAAAGGAATTAAGGAGCAAGTGAAGAAAAATCAGCACAAGACTACTGGACAGCAGAGGTCTCCTAGACAGCCAAGATTTCCCAGACAACCAAGACATGATGGACAGCAGAGATCTCCCAGACAGCAAAGATTCTACAACCATCATTCATATACCAAACAACAAAGACCCAACTGGCCATACTCAAATGGAAGAAGTCATGTCAGTCAAAATACTTCCCCTAGATCATCTCACTCAAACAGCTCCCAAAACCATACTCAGTTTCACAACCAAAACCAATTCTTTTCTCCCAACCAGTTTCCTAACCAATCCCAATCTATTGCTCCTACACCCTATATGTTGCAAATCATGGGATACTATAATGCCCTAAACCGGTATTTTGGAAAGAGGGCAATGAACAAAGTTAGGGTACCAAAGAAATTCTAATCCTTTGGACCCAAAAGAATAAAGGGTACCATAAGTTTATTTTTCTGTTTTGTAGGAACCTAGGAAAGGAATATGGTACTTGGATAGTGGATGCAGCAGGCCCATGACCTTCAACAAGGAGTGGTTGCAACAATATGTCCCTAAAAATGGTCCAAATGTAAATTTTGGTGATAACTCTCAAGCCAAAGTCAAAGGATCAAGAAACCTTGTTACTAAAGACATTATTTTCACTAATGTGTCTTATGTAGAGGGTCTCAAGCACAATTTGATTAGCCTTAGTCAGATTTGTGATAAGGGATATCATGTTGTATGTTCCAAAAACCCTTTGCCTTTATCAAAGATGTCAACAACAAATCAATTCTCTCTGGAATCAGAAAAGGCAACCTCTACTGTCTAAACCTGGAAGTTGTGGAATCATCAGATGCCCATTGCCTACTCTCCTATAGTCAATCTGATATGTCATGGCTATGACACAAAAGATTGGCTCACCTCAACCTCAAAAGCATCTCCAAACTAGCCAACTCAAACCTAGTGAAAGGCCTACCCAAAATACCCTTCAAAAAGGACAAATTATGCAAAGCCTGTCAATGTGGAAAGCAAAAGAAAACCTCCTTCACTGCCAAAACCAGATTAGATACCACAAAACCCCTTCAATTACTCCACATGGATCTTTTTGGACCAATCAGAACCAGATCTCTTGGTGGAAAGAGATACTCTCTTGTTGTAGTTGATGACTACACTAGATTTACTTGGATCATCCTACTTGAATCCAAAAGAGATACCTTGGAACAACTAGTCAAACTGTTCAATAAAATTCAAAACTAAAAGGGTTTATCCATTATCAAAATCAGATCTGATCATGGTAAGGAATTTGAAAACACAAGTGTTGAAGAATATTGTGATCAAAAAGGGATTGAGCACAACTTCTCTGCTCCTAGAACACCACAGCAAAATGGAGTTGCTGAAAGGAAGAACAGAACAATTTGTGAAGCAGCAAGAACTATGCTGTCAGAGAACAATCTCCCTAAATATTTTTGGGGAGAAGCAGTCACCACTGCTGTGTATGTTCAGAACAAGACCCTCATCAACAAATTTCACTCCAAGACTCCCTATGAGCTATGGAATGGGAGAACACCAACCATTTCATACTTCCATGGCTTTGGAAGTAGATGCTTCATTCACAACAATGGGAAAAACAACATTGACATATTTGACTCCAAAAGTGATGAAGGAATCTTCCTTGGATACTCCAATACCAGTAAAGCCTACAGAGTATACAACAAAAGGAGACTTGTTGTAGAAGAATCAATCCATGTTGACTTTGATGAAAATAATGATCAAAGTCACATTGAACTATGTGATTTTGATGAAGTTGTTGGAAATTCAGACAACCTACCTGAAGTGTCTCCTGTACATGACCCCACAAGTCTCATTCCTGAAGAAGATTCACCTTCCCTTCCTTATATGGTGCCCAAAGACACTAATAAACAACCTACTATGTCTGACAGCCAAGAATCCCTTCTCAACAGCAAAGGTGCATCTGACAGCCATGATGCACCTAACAGCTCACCTTCAACCAACCATCAAAATCCTCTTGAAAATGACCCCATCCAACCTTGTTGCAACACAATTCCCTCAATTCCTTAAACTGAAACCATTACCCATACCATCCCTCCAAATAAAAACATTTTTATTGACCTTCCAATACATAAGATGGATATCCCTCCAAACATGCCTGTTTATGACTCTTTAATGAGTGCCTTCATATCTCAAATTAAACCCAAGAAGATCAATGAAGCCCTTCAAGACCCAGATTGGATTGAAGCAATGGAAGAAGAACTGGAACAATTTGAAAGAAACAAAGTTTAGAAGCTTGTTTCCAAACCTAAAAACCAAACTATCATTGGGACAAGATGGGTTTTTAGAAACAAGATGAATGAAGAAGGCCTGGTGATAAGAAACAAAGCCAGATTAGTGGCTCGGGTACAGGAGACAAGAAGATGGAATTGACTATGATGAAATATTTGCACCTGTTGCAAGACTTGAAGCTATAAGGCTATTCCTTGCCTATGCTTCATTCAAGAAGATGAAAGTGTTCCAAATGGATGTCAAAAGTGTCTTCCTAAATGGAATATTGAATGAAAAAGTCTTTGTATCTCAACCTCCTAGTTTTGAGCATCCAAAATTCCTGGACCATGTATATAGGTTGGACACAGCCTTGTATGGGCTTAAGCAAGCACCTAGGGCTTGGTATGATACCCTATACAAATACCTTCTTGGTAAAGGATTTACCAAGGGCCATATTGATAACACTTTGTTTATCAAAAAATATGGAGAAGACCAGCTACTCATCCAAGTCTATGTTGATGACATTATTTTTGGGTCATCAAATGAAGACTTGTGCACTGAATTTGGTGAAATCATGAAGAATCAGTTTGAAATAAGCATGATTGGTGAGCTCACATTCTTCCTAGGACTTCAAGTCAAACAAATGAAGGAAGGGATCTTCATCAATCAAGCCAAATATACAAGAGATATGATCAAGAAGTTTGCCATGCAACCGCCTCCCAACTAGAACTCCTTTGTCAACCACAACCAAACTCCATGCGATCACGATGGTCAAAATATGAATCCAACACTTTATAGAAGCTACATTGGATCACTCCTATATGTGACAGCTTCAAGACCTGATATCATGTTTAGTGTTTGCCTTTGTGCAAGGTTCCAAGCCAATCCTAAAGAATCTCATCTCTCAGCTGTCAAGAGAATCTTGAGATATACGAAAGGAACACGACTATGGCCTATGGTATCCTACGAATCACCATTCTCCCTAATTGGCTTCAGCGATTCAGATTATGCTGGATGCAATCTAGATAGAAAATCCACAAGTGGTGGTTGCCAATTTATTGGATCAAGAATAATTTCTTGGTCTAGTAAGAAGCAAACTTCAGTAGCTACCTCAACAAACTCCGAGAATTTGAACACATTCTTCTTTGGTTTGTGTTGTTCTCAAATTCTCTATCTTAAAAGTCAACTCCAAGACTTTGGGATGGACATGTCAAATATTCCCATCTTTTGTGACAACTCCAATACCATTGCCATGACAGAAAACCCTGTCCAACATTCCAAAACCAAGCACATTGAAGTTAGGCATCACTTCATAAGAGATCATGTAGAAAAGGGAAATATTAACTTGGCCAAAGTATGCACTGAGGATAATGTCTCTGATATCTTAACAAAGACAATGGATGAAAAGAGATTTGAGTTGCTAAGGGCAATGTTAGGAATGATTAACTTGCCAAAATAAAGATTTTTATTCATTAAAGGGACAAACATTACATCACATTTCTTGTCAACATTGTGGGGACTGACAGCTAACCTTCTCCTTATACTAAAACCTCCTTTATTCAAAGCCAAACACATTCCCATCAAACACACAAGTTTTTCAAATCAACAAACAAACACCAGTTACCAAAAGCTTCTCATCATCTTCCCTCTTTCACAGCTATACCTCTTGCAGACTCTGACAGCTAAGGATTCCCCTCTTGACTGTTCTTTGGTAAATCATAAATATCTTCACCCATGAACCCATATTCATTGTAGAGAACATCAGGAGCCCTATAAACATTCTCTTTGATCTCCCCATACCTCTCTAACCACACTGGGTACCTCTGCATGAATGGATTAATGGCTGATGATGAGAATTGTAAAGAAGGACACACCCTTCTTGGCCACCATTCCTCCACAGCATCATAAGGAGGATAATCCTTTAATGGAGAGACAAAGCTAAATGTCCCTGATGTGTTAGCACTCTCCTGGGCAATGATTGCTTGATCAGATTGAGGACCCACATCTTCTTCCTCATTCATAGCAGCTGGACTCAAACACTTGAGAAACTGAGAGAACAATCTCATGTAAGCTTTGGAAGGAGAACTCTGCATCCCTGCAAAGTTGTCACCAGTTTCCTCTAGAACTGCTTGACTTAGTGTAAGTGAATCCCTTGGGACAGCTGTGAATTCCTTGACAGCTAAGAAATCAGGTTGACCAATTGATGTGTCAACCTTAATCCTTTCTTTGTTATCAAGCTTCACTAGCTCTCCCAGTGTGTAAACCCTTTCTACACCTTCACCAACTTGCCTACTTGATTCACCCTTCTTCCCTTGACCAAACAGCTGAACCTTAGCTGTCTGATCATCCTTACTCTCACAAATTAACTTAGCCTTTCCCTTATCTCTAGCTACCTCTTCTAATCTGTTTCTCTCACCTTCCAACAATGCTAGTCTCTCCTCCTCCCAAAACTTCTTTCTTATCTCTCTCACTTTTAACTCCTCTTCCTTTTGTGGATCATCAATTGGCAATTGATCCACTTCCTGTTCTAAAGCATTGTCTGTTTGAATTTGATATGACCTAAATTCTCTCTCAAACCTTTCCTCTCTTGTTTCCTCAACCCTTGGACTATGAAAAACCATTTTCTTTGCTGTCTTAGCCATTTTGCTAGGACTGAACATTGAAACTAATCTTCCCATTTACTTATTGACTGAATTGAATTGTATAAACTTACAATCTTATATATTTCCTTTTATAGACAAATTCTATTTCAGTCAACATAGTGGCAATCATCATTCAAAAATAGGCTTGGCTGGTCATCAAGTCTGACAGCTATGAATTGATGTTCATGCAAAATCGAGGATTATGGGAACTTGCCACTAACATTTGTTCATTTATTGCACTGATAATTCCCTCTGAAAATTCGCCTCTCTGTACAGCCTTTATTCCCATGTTTTATGGGAGTTATAGAACGTAATGAGTGGGGGGACAAAATGCACTATTCATGAACAGTCACTCCCTTAAATGACCATTTTAACCGTTGCAGTAACCCGCGTATTAGCTGTTAAACTACACAAATTCCCACCTCACTTATCATTTAACCTTGCGAAATTAACCCCTCTTCATTCAAACACTCTTCTTCCTCCCAATTCATTCTTTGATTCCCCCTGTTTTTCGAAAACCCTAACTCTCTGTTCCATTCAACCATGTCTTACCCTGAAGCTCATGGGTATTTCATCAAGCCTGAGTTCTATGAGCATGAGGTTGGAGCTCTTATCAAAGAACTTTTGGAATCCAATCATCTTTGCAACATGATGGAAGCTCAACCTCCCATTTATGAGAAGTTATGCAGAGAAATTTTTATGAAAGGAGAAAGACAGCCAATTGGAGCAATCAGAATCAACATTGAAGGGACTGAGATCAATGTGACTCCCAAGGTTGTGTCCAAAGTTTTCAACATCCCAATCAAGAATGAAGGTCTCAGCAACCTTTGGAATAGAAAAGACAACAACTTGGAACCATTCTACAAAAGATTCTTTGATAAACCAAGCTGCAACTATCAATTGGTTCAGGACAAACCAATCAAAAAGAAAGACCTTGATTTGTTCAAATCAACCCTAATGGATGTTGTCATCAAAGGGTTTGATGGAAAGCAATCATCCTTTGACCAAATCAATCCAAATGAATGGAAACAAGCCCTCAGTTTGATGACCAAGGAGATAAACTGGAGTGTTGCATTGCTACATAACTTTCAACTGGCCATATCTCCTTCCCCTTGGAAATTCAAGAAGCAAAACCCAAGGATGAATAATTTCAGATTCATGAGTGGAATCCTTCATCAACTCATTCCAAGGCTGAATCCTCCCCTAAAAGATGAGTGGCTTGAATCTACAACCCTAGTGCAAACCAGAAGTTTCAACTTGAGTACATTCAAACTCAAGGTTAAGAAAAAGTTGGAGCTTGGGGACAGCTCTGAGAACTTTGATGAAGCTTCTCAAAGATTGAAAGAGAAGGCTGAGAATGATATGAAAGTATGGAAATCATTGGTGCACATGGTCAATGACAAGAGGTCCAAAAGGAAGCATGACAAAGGTGTCATAATCAAAGAAAGGGATCAAAAGACAACTCCTAGCAAGATCAAGAAAAGGATCAGTCAAGCTACCATGAAGAAAACTGGGAAAGGAAAGAAGCTACCCAAAGAAAAGAAGCTTCCCAAAGGAAAGAAAGCACAAGAAGTAATTGAGCAAGTTGCTGAGCAAATAGCTGACAAAGGAAAGCAGATTGCTGAGGAACAACAAGCTGACAGTGAAGAAACCCAATCAGATCCCATCTTCAAAGCTATTGATGAGTATGCTGGTGAAGAGGAAGAAAGCCATGATAGTGAGTATGATGAAAATATAAGAAGGGCTGTTACTGAGTCTCTGATGGAAGTAAGAACAGCTAAGGTTAGACAGTCATCTGGGACAGCTATGGATACCTCCAATCTGACAGCTAAGGTTTCTTCAGTTTCTGAAAACCCATCTAAGGTAATCTCTACCCCCTCTCATACTCTAAATACTTTCTCTAGGAAGAGAAAATCAGACAAAATACTCCTCCATCCAAAAAGTTTAAACCCAATACTCCTCAACCCTCTTCATCCAAAGACCAATCCAGTTCACCACATGATTCTGTAGCCCAAGGCATTCTCAATCTCAACCCTTCCAACATTAGTCCAAATGAGCCTAGTATTGAAAAATAAAGGGGGAATAGCCCTGGCTCTAAAAAGGATGAGTCTCAATTAAGGGGGAACATCAATCCCCATTCTCCCATTCTGACAGCTATGCCTTTCTCTGGTCATTCCTCACCAATTCCAAGTCCCTCTGATCCATCTCCCTTTCCTAAAAACATCATTAGAGCCTCTGAAGGACTCTTTTTATTAGGAAGACCTGAATTGCTTCCTGTAGTTGAGGAATACTTAAGATCTTTACTAAGTGAGGAAGATGTGCTGAAAGCCCTGGATTTAATCAAAACCAAAGATATGGCTAAGAAAGCTAGCATGCCCGAACACGAACCTCAATCGAGCACATTGAACTGTTCAAACCCAAGAAACACACGATCCTACCCACGATTACGAAACCCAACCTAAGCTTTGTTGAACTGTTCAAACACAAGATTCACCTAACCCTACTCCTGATTCTGAAACCCTCCCAGCCTGTGAACCTTGGATTTTAGACTGTGATATTGATTTCTCCTTTCCCTCCATCATGGCTGCCCACCAAAGATTGAAGGAGATTACCCACTTTCCTGAGATTGCCAATCCCAGTTTAATCCCCAATCCTTGGCTGTTGAGCAAAAATGCAATTATGATTCATGCAAGGAATAGATGTGGGCTCATTATTTTTGCCCATGAGGAATGGAAAAGGTATAGAGCAGCTCTCCCAAACTCTTTCTTTCACAATGCCCCCAGATTACCGAATTTCATGGACATTGCTACCATCATTGATTGGGAAATGTTGTTCTCCCAACTTCTGTCTTCTAACATCAATGAATGCATCTATATTCCCTCATCCCTTATTTATGCTCTCTGCATTGAACTAGCTAAAGAGATGTACTGGAGAATGTGTCTCAATAAAGCCTCAATCATGGCTGTCATTGCAAAACCAAGCCTGACAGCTATGTTTCCCTCTTCCTCTTCAGTACCTCCTTCTTTCATCCCCCTAAACACCAGATCACTCCAAGTCAAACTTCCTCCAACCTATGTGCCTCCATACCATGTGACCATCTCAGATATGCAGAAATTTACTAGGTCAATGATAACCAAAATGAGACACATTTTGGAAGTCTCAACTGGATCCAAGTCTGAGAAGAAGGCATCTAAAGGGAAATTTGTTGAGTCGAGGAAGAAGCTATCAACCTAGGAAAAAGAGCCTCCCAGTGCTTTTGCTCCCAATGTTGTTTTGTCCAGTGATAATGAAGAAGATGCTCCTGTGAAACAAGTGCAACACTTTCCAACCTCTACTGTTCTCACCTCAGATCCACCTCTTTATCCTGCTCAACAACTCATCTCTCTGCAGACAAACCCCTTCTTTTCTAACCTATTTGGAGGAACTAAAGGTCAAAGCTCAAAACCAAAGAAGGTTCCCAAATGAGGTAATCTGAGATTAAGGGATGATGAAGAACCTCTGTCCAAAGCTGTCCTCAAGGAAAGGCAAGATCAATCCTTTTCCTATGATGATGAGATGAGCTGGGAATGGAACAATGAAATTTATTACAGAGGTGTTGATGACAAGATGAGAAAGGTCTTTGCTAGCGAAAGAGAGGAGATCCTTGAAGCCGGAAAGAGAAAGAGATGAATTTTCTAATTAGAAATTTTTTTCTTTTTTTGGATAAGTCTTTTAAACCCTTCCTTTATTTTCCTGATTTAAAAAAAAATTGTTATTTTGGATAATTTGTTTGTTTTAAAGCTCTTATGATTGAATCAAGAAGATCAATTCTATCTTCATTGGTATATTCAATTCTTGAGTATCTTGCAGGTTATATCTTTTATTAGATATATTACTTTGCCAAAAAGGGGGAAATTGTTAGGACCTAACTATGAAAACCACATAGTTATACAGGGTTTTGACAAAGAAATATATCCTATCCAATGTTATCTGACAGTCAAGATAACATTGGATATTGGACAGCTATGACTATTCTACACAACCTTTCTACCAACTGGACAGCAATGATGTAATGATCAAACACCAAGACAAAACACATAAATTAATGTATTTATGTACAAAGGATCATTACATAATCATCAAACACATATCATTGTCTCCTAAACCTGCAAACTTAAAGACTTAGCCTGACAGCTAAGGTTCTCAACAGCAGAGGTCTCAACCCTCTGACAGCTATGATCTTCAACATCAACTGCAGTGAAGCATTCCTATGATGATCAAGATGTGCCTTGCCCAATCTCTCCATACAGATGTTGCCAGCTCATCTCCATGAAGATTATATAAAATGGTTGCAGATTTACAGCCTGTTATTATCCAGTCATCAAAGCTCTAAATGCAAACACTATTCCACCCATTTGCATTTACTCCTTTGTCTCCTCCAACGGCTATATTCCAGCCTATAAAAGGAAACCCTCAATACCGAAGAAAACAACCCCCAACACACACAATCTTTACAACCTCTACTTCAACCTTCCACACCTGCAAACCCTGCAACCAACATTCAAACAATCTGATACACTTGTAACTGAATTCAGGTGTATAAACTAAAGTTGTAAACCACTTAAGACTGACTTTAAGTGGTATTGTAATTTGCTTCGTAACAAGCAAAATCCCTAATAGACTGTACTTATTAGGAAGAAGAAGTTCAAGGAACTTGTTGTAGGTGTTAGTGCCCTAGGCTATAAAGATAGACTTATTTGTAATGTCATTTATTCATTTATATAAGAGATTATTTCTTTGATTATTATATGTGTTTGCATGTTTATTTTAATAATCGTGTCCCTAGTACTTATGAAGCACTAGTATGAAGTCTAATGGATAATCATGCGATGATTATATGCATGGAGATGCACATTAGATTCATGGGTACTTGTTAGAGAACAAGGTACTGGACTTGACCCATTATGAGATTTATGTCATGGTCGTATGTCATAAATAAATCTCATATAGTTATATCATTGATATCCTTTGACCTGAGATTATCATCGTCTTCCACTCGATGAATATTATGTTTGATATAGTTTAACGTTGTCTTTAACCGGATAACAATAAGGGCTATTATTGGCATGATATGATTCTTTTTGGGAAGAATGATAAATCAAGATGGAAATTTGTCCCTCGTAAAGAGAGATGTTTGCTAGGCCACTCGTAAGTAAGATTGATGTAGTGCATGGCCATGCCCGAATGAATTAATGTGATTAATATCATTCAATTGATCAATTTACTTAGTAACGAGAAAGCATTGAACAATATGAGTTGACGTGGACCATGACTCATGTTCAATATAACATCGTGTGACAATGGGATTGTGATATGTTCTATATAGGAAATCGAACTTTGCATTATATTATTTGGGTAGACATGATGGCTTGCTAGAGTCCGCTCATGTCTTATGAGGATCGATGTGATCGAACTCATTGCCAACTTAATATAGTCCTATGGGGTCACACACATCGAACGAATTGTCAAAAATGAAGAATATGGAGGTTTTGTTCTCAGGGGACGACTCGTCCCCAGGCCTGAACTAACTATTCCCTTGGCCTGGGACGAATGATTCAGAGACATAGTCCTGAGGGACGACTCATGCCCATGGGGACGAGTCGTGCCCCTAGGGACGAGTCGTGCCCTGGCTTGAACCAACTATTTCCCTTAAAGGCGACGCCAGAATCAGAGCATCGTGGCAAGGGGACGACTCGTGCCCTGGGGGATGAGTCGTCCCGTCGGCGCTGGACTGACGCGAATTTGACTTAAAATTAGCGTTTTGCAAAGGGCTTTTATTTATAACGTATAAATACAAACCCTTAGTTGCCCTAGCAGTCATTCCATGTTTTTCGGTTTAGAGAAACACAAAAAGGAGAGATTTTCAAATGTGAATTGAGAAATCAAACCATTCAATTCCATATATCTTCATCGATTGAAAGGAGTTTCAATCAAGGATCTAGCAATCCACCTAGAAGAGTTCTAGGGTTCGTTCATCGCGTGGATACACATAGAGAATCTTCGCTATTCAAGATCTTTCGTTCGTGATTCATTGGTCGTTCATCGAGGATTCACAAGATCAACAATCTGGAGTTGGATCGCGTTTATCAACGACAAAAGCACACAAGGTTAGTAATTCTAAATCATTCTTCTTAATTAATCATCTAGAACGGATCCTAGGGCTCTGAGTTTTTCGAGTTAATTTGCACTATTCCGCTGCGCATGGACCCTCGAAACCCAACAGTGGTATGAAAGCCTCGTTCATGATGTTTATATTAGATAATCATGATAATTATGTAATGTGATTATGTGAATTTTCATGATGAATATGATTTAGAACATGATTTTATATGAGAATTGCTTATGGAAGTAATTGTATATTTTGATATACCATGATTGTGAATTGAATTATTTGATTAATGTGATTAATCTAGAATATGGGTCTTTAATATTACTTAGTATATGGGCTGGACACCAAAAACTTCCCCACAGGCACTTCGATAGAAGTGTGGGATAAATTTGGATCACGTGGCCGCGTACTAGTAATTACAAACCAAATATGATTTGTGTTGCATCATTCCATGTTCATAATTATGCTCATATAATTTTCATGAATCAACCTTGCCATGTTAATTGATAAACATGAAAATTGAACCTTCATTGAAATTTGAGTTTGTTTATGCCACCCATGTTTAAACACTTGTGAGTACACGGATAGTTTCATGTAGCCTACGCCACAGCGAGGTACATTGATTCTATCTTTGTATGATCAAGATGAGCAAACGGTGATTGCTATACGTTTAAAATGGTTGAACTCAATTAGGCTATCAAAACAGTTTTGGGCCTAAGGCATAAGATGGGATTGAAACATGTGACATATGATGTCTATAATCTCATAAAGGATCTAAGAGTCATATATTGATATGATTGATAAATGTTATCTACCTTTTTAGTTTAATTTTGAGGAGTCGTGCCATAGCCGACTTGAAATTAAATTAAAGTTGGGTCTTAGCCTATTAAATTATATTATGCATGATTGTATAAGAAGGTTATATAATTTAGTGGGAGTATTTGTGAAATACGTTAATTAATCTCTTAAATGAAATTGGTACTTATATGTGTTCATATTTGTTGCATATCTTTGTAGATCAATGGCTGTTAACACTAATCAAAATCTGTCACTGCGATCAGTCCTTGAGAAGGACAAGTTGGAAGAGAATGGCAACAACTATGTGGATTGGATCCCCAGTTTGGGAATTGTTCTCAAACAGGAAAGGAAGTTTTACATTCTCGATGGACCCGTTCCACCCGAGCCTGCTGCTAATGCAACTAAAGCTGAAAAGGACCAACATACGAAACATGTGGATGATTCTATTGATGTTGGTTACTTGATGCTTGCTACCATGTGTAAGGCTCTTCAGAAGGACCTTGTACACATGGAAGCTTATGATTTGGGAAATCATTTGAAGGAAATGTTCCAGTTGCAAGCACGTCAGGAAAGGTTTGACACTATGAAGGCTCTTCATTCATGCAAGATGATTGAAGGACAACATGTTGGGCCTTATGTGTTAAAAATGAAGGGTCACCTCAAACACTTTGAGAGGCTTGGATATCCTATCCAGTTAGAGCTGGCTACGGATATGATACTACATTCACTCCCTGAAAGTTATAATCAGTTTGTTCTGAATTATAACATGAATGGGATGAATAAGACTCTGTCTGAATTGCATGGGATTCTTAAGAATGCAGAGAACAGTATAGCCAAGAAAACCAATCAAGTGTTGATGGTGAATAAAGGAAAAGGGTTCAAGAAACCTAAGGTTAAAGCAAGAGTTGCTAAACCGGAGGCAAAGGTTGCCGTTGTTGAGAAGCCTCAACCCAAATCCCAAAAGGATGTGGTATGCTACCATTGCAAGGAAACTGGGCATTGGAGGCGTAGCGCAAGCTTTATCGGGAAGAGTGAAGAAGAAGGGCAATGAGATTGCCATGACTTCAGGTATCTATGTGATAGATATTTTACTTTCTACTTCTAGTTCTTGGGTATTAGATACCGGATGTGGATCTCACATTTGCCTAAATGTGCAGGGACTAAAGAATAGAAGGTTGCTCAAAGAGGGTGAAGTAGATCTACGGGTTGGAAATGGAGCAAGAGTTGCTGCATTGGCCGTAGGGACTTACGAAGTCACTTTACCTAGCGGATTAATTTTAGTTTTGAATAAGCTGTTATTATGTTACGGATTTGAGCGAAACATTATTTCCATTTCTTGTTTAGACACTGAAGGTTATCGTTTTCTTATTGAGAATAAGAAATTTTCCATTTATTTGAATGATGTGCTTTACTGTATTGCTCATTCTTTTAATGGCCTTTATGTCTTGGATGTTGAAAATAATGTTGATAATATCTATCATGTAAATAAGAAATCCAAACCAAATAATGTGAATGACACATATAAATGGCATTGCCGTCTTGGGCACATAAATGAGAAACGCATCTCTAAACTCCATAAAGATGGATATTTAGACTCATATGATTATGAATCATATGATGTTTGTGAATCTTGTTTATTGGGAAAGATGACTAAAGCACCTTTTACTAAGAGTAGTGAAAGGGCTAGTGATTTATTGGCTATCATACATACTGATGTATGTGGACTAATGAATAGCATTGCTAGGGGAGGATTTCGGTACTTCATAACGTTCACCGATGACTTATCAAGATATGGCTATGTCTATCTGATGAAGTACAAAAGTGAAGCATTTGAGATATTTAGAATATTTCAAAATGAAGTACAAAATCAACTTGGCAAAACTATTAAAACACTTCGATCCGATCGAGGTGGTGAATATTTAAGCCAAGAATTTGACGATCATCTTAAAAGTTGTGGAATTGTTTCAGAACTTACTCCACCCAGAACACCACAATGGAATGGTGTGTCCGAGAGGAGAAATCGAACTCTATTAGATATGGTTCGATCGATGATGAGTCAAGTTAACCTTCCTATTTCTTTTTTGGGACATGCACTGGAAACCGCTGCTTTCACACTTAATAAGGTCCCTACTAAATCGGCTCCTAAAACCCCATATGAGATGTGTCATGGAAGAAAACCTAGTTTATCTTTCATGAAGATTTGGGGATGTGAAGCTTATGAGAAGAAATTAGTTTCTGAAAATAAGCTTGCACCCAGATCCGATAAATGTATTTTCGTTGGTTATCCTAAGGAAACGAAAGGATATCAATTTTACAACCGATCCGAGAACAAAGTATTTGTTGCTCGACATGGTGTCTTTCTAGAGAAAGAGTTTCTCTCTAAAGAAACTAGTGGGAGTAAAATTGATCTTGAAGAATTTCAAGAACCCGAAAATGACATAGAGCCAATAGTAGAGACGGAACCAAATTCACAAGATGTTGTGGAACCGGTTCAAGATACACAAGTTCTTCGCAGATCGGATAGGGTACGATCCGAACCTGAGAGATATGGATTTCTCATGACGGAAAGTAACGAAGTAGAAATCATTGAGAATGATGAACCTACTTCCTATCAAGAGGCTATGTCCACTCCTGATTCGGACAAGTGGCTAGGAGCCATGGAATCCGAGATCAAATCCATGTACGATAATCAAGTTTGGAACTTGATTGATCCACCTGAAGGTGTAAAAACCATAGGGTGCAAGTGGGTTTTCAAAAGGAAAACTGACATGGATGGGAAGGTACATACTTATAAGGCTAGGCTTGTTGCTAAGGGGTATAGGCAGACTCATGGCGTTGACTATGATGAAACCTTTTCGCCCGTAGCAATGCTTAAGTCTATTAGAATCCTAATTGCCATAGCCGCATATTACGACTATGAGATATGGCAAATGGACATCAAAACAGCGTTTCTTAATGGAAACCTACTTGAGGATGTGTACATGATACAGCCTGAAGGGTTTGTCGATCCAAAGAATTCTAATAAAGTATGTAAGTTGCAGAGATCCATTTATGGATTGAAGCAAGCTTCCCGGAGCTGGAATCTACGTTTTGATGAATCAGTCAAAGAGTTTGGCTTCATCAAAAATGAAGATGAACCTTATGTATACAAGAAAATAAGTGGGAGCATAGTTCTATTTCTGGTGTTATATGTCGATGACATCTTGCTCATTGGAAACAATGTTCCTGCACTTGAGACTGTCAAGTCCTGGTTAGGAAAATGTTTCTCAATGAAATATATGGGTGAAGCGGCTTATATCCTTGGTATCAAGATCTATAGAGATAGATCAAGAATGATGATTGGTTTGAGTCAGGTACATATATTGACAAGGTCCTTAGAAGATTCCGCATGGAAAATTCTAAGAGAGGGAACTTGCCAATGGGACATGGCATTACTCTTAGCAAGACTCATTGTCCTAAGACAAATGATGAGCGAAAGAGGATGAGTGATATTCAATATGCTTCGGCAATTGGGTCTATCATGCATGCCATGTTATGTACTAGACCCGATGTCTCGTATGCTTTAAGCGCGACGAGTAGATACCAGTCTGATCCTGGTGAGAACCATTGGATAGCAGTCAAGAATATTCTTAAGTACTTGAGAAGAACTAAGGATGTATTCTTGGTATTTGGAGGAATGGAAGATGATCTGGTTGTAAAGGGTTACACAGATGCAAGCTTCCAAACCGACAAAGATGACTTTAGATCGCAGTCTGGGTTTGTGTTTATGCTAAATGGAGGTGTTGTTTGTTGGAAGAGTTCCAAGCAAAGCACTGTTGCTGATTCTACAACCAAAGCCGAGTACATAGCAGCATCGGATGTAGCTAAGGAGGCGGTTTGGATCAAGAAGTTCGTTAGTGACTTAGAAGTCGTTCCGAGTATCACTAACCCGATAGAGCTTTATTGTGACAATAATGGTGCTATTTCCCAAGCAAAAGAACCAAGGTCACATCAACGATCCAAACACATTTTGAGACGTTTCCACCTCATTCGAGAAATCTGTGAAAGGGAGGACGTCAAGATATGCAAGGTACCAACGGATGACAACATTTCGGACCCTCTCACCAAGCCTTTTCCACGAGCTAAACATGATGGTCATGTTAGGTCCATGGATATAAGATACATGAATGATTGGGCCTAGTGCAAGTGGGAGACTGTAGGTGTTAGTGCCCTAGGCTATAAAGATAGACTTATTTGTAATGTCATTTATTCATTTATATAAGAGATTATTTCTTTGATTATTATATGTGTTTGCATGTTTACTTTAATAATCGTGTCCCTAGTACTTATGAAGCACTAGTATGAAGTCTAATGGATAATCATGCGATGATTATATGCATGGAGATGCACATTAGATTCATGGGTACTTGTTAGAGAACAAGGTACTGGACTTGACCCATTATGAGATTTATGTCATGGTCGTATGTCATAAATAAATCACATATAGTTATATCATTGATATTCTTGGACCTGAGATTATCATCGTCTTCCACTCGATGAATATTATGTTTGATATAGTTTAACGTTGTCTTTAACCGGATAACAATAAGGGCTATTATTGGCATGATATGATTCTTGTTGGGAAGAATGATAAATCAAGATGGAAATTTGTCCCTCGTAAAGAGAGATGTTTGCTAGGCCACTCGTAAGTAAGATTGATGTAGTGCATGGCCATGCCCGAATGAATTAATGTGATTAATATCATTCGATTGATCAATTTACTTAGTAACGAGAAAGCATTGAACAATATGAGTTGACGTGGACCATGACTTGACGTGGACCATGATTCATGTTCAATATAACATCGTGTAACAATGGGATTGTGATATGTTCTATATAGGAAATCGAACTTTGCATTATATTATTTGGGTAGACATGATGGCTTGCTAGAGTCCGCTCATGTCTTATGAGGATCAATGTGATCGAACTCATTGCCAACTCAATATAGTCCTATGGGGTCACACGCATCGAACAAATTGTCAAAAATGAAGAATATGAAGGTTTTGTTCTCAGGGGACGACTCGTCCCCAGGCCTGAACTAACTATTCCCTTGGCCTGGGACGAATGATTCAGAGACATAGTCCTGAGGGACGACTCGTGCCCATGGGGATGAGTCGTGCCCCTAGGGACGAGTCGTGCCCTGGCTTGAACCAACTATTCCCCTTAAAGGGGACGCCAGAATCAGAGCATCGTGGCAAGGGGACGACTCGTGCCTTGGGGGACGAGTCATCCCGTCGGCACTGGACTGACGCGAATTTGACTTATAATTAGGGTTTTGCAAAGGGCTTTTATTTATAACGTATAAATACAAACCCTTAGTTGCCCTAGCAGTCATTCCATGTTTTTCGGTTTAGAGAAACACAAAAAGGAGAGATTTTCAATTGTGAATTGAGAAATCAAACCATTCAATTCCATATATCTTCATCGATTGAGAGGAGTTTCAATAAAGGATCTAGCAATCCACCTAGAAGAGTTCTAGGGTTCGTTCATCGCGTGGATACACATAGAGGATCTTCGCTATTCAAGATCTTTCGTTCGTGATTCATTGGTCGTTCATCGAGGATTCACAAGATTAACAATCTGGAGTTGGATCGCGTTTATCAACGACAAAAGCACACAAGGTTAGTAATTCTAAATCATTCTTCTTAATTAATCATCTAGAACGGATCCTAGGGCTCCGGGTTTTTCGAGTTAATTTGCATTATTCCGCTGCGCATGGACCCTCGAAACCCAACACTTGCCTATCCAATCCTTTGTAAATCTTAAAGGGAACTATATTTAAGTGGATTGATCTCACTTGTCAAGGTTGACAGTGAGGGTGGACGTAGGAGGAGTGAACTCTGAACCACCTTAAAATTCCTTGTGTTCAATTGGTATTATCACACAACACACGCACACATCCACACACACATACACTATTCACTTGTCTTTACATTATTTCAACACTTATTATTCCGCTGCACATTTAAACACTTGTCTTTGAAACCAGTTAATATCTGACAGCTAAGATTTCACCTCAGCTGTCAAACCGTAACTGCCTAACCTTTCAATCTGATTAAAGCATACAGGACCTTTCAAAAATTATCAATTACCATCGACTATCATCAATTCTTATAGCAATTATGAGTTCAACGGATAAGCCAATAGATTTCAAAATAAAGATATTTTTATATTAGATTTTAAAAATTATCGATAATGATTTATTTTTCCTTCAAATATACTTTTGTTAGGATAATGCTTCACCCTTGAGCAATATTTAGTTGCCTTATTTTATACAAGAGAAAATTTGAAAATTGTTGGATATTAATTTTGGGATGGAGGTAGTACATTAATAATCAATTCAACTATGATTTGAATTTTTTAAAATGTCATATATTTTGATGGAGTAGGTCTGCTGAGAAACGCGTTTCTCCATAACTATGGAGAAACGCGTTTTTAATAGCCAGAAGCTATACGTTTGATAACCAGAAGAAAATTTCTGGATATCAGTCTCAAAGGGTTCTGGATATCCAGAAGCTTTGGAACGGATATCCAGAAGCTTTTGGGCGGATATCCAGAAAAAATAGCTTTGAAGTCAAATCCAAGGCCAAGACCAAATTGCTTATTGAAGGTTTACGGATATCCGAAACCTTCAAATGTATATCCGAAACTATCAAATGAATATCCGAAACATTTTTGAAAGTTTACGGATATTCATTTTGAAGGTTTCTGGATATCCAGAAACCTTCAAATGTATATCCAGAAACCATCAAATGAATATCCAGAAACATTTTGAAAGTTTTTGGATATCATTTTGAAGGTTTCTGGATATCACTTACATAAGCTTCTGGATATCCTTTCAAAGGGTTCTGGATATCCAGAACCTTTGAGACTGATATCCAGAAGTAACCTTGGGACAAGGTCATGGCCAATACAAAAAGTTTCTGGATATCCTTTCAAAAGGTTCTGGATACCCGTAACCCGTTTCTCCATAACTTATGGAGAAACGCGTTTCTCCCTAGATTTTACGATTTTGATGAGATAACTATCGAAAAGTTAAAAAAAAATTAACATATAATGACATTTTTTCTATTCAAAAAAATTTGGTGAGATAATGAATTAACGCTTTGTATGGCGACTCCTAATCAAGTGAGATTGTGAATGTTTCAAGATTTTTGAATATAGTGAGTATTGAAAAGAGTACCCAAAAATGTTTAGTAATTCACTTTACCAAGTTTCAAATAACATGTGTCTTCGGTTGAGATTCTCGCAACAAGTTTTGTAGCCTAAAACATGCTTTAGAACCAAGTTAAATGATTGGGCAAATCGCAAAATTGGTTGTCTGAGCTTTACACAAGTTCAATCTCAACCTAAGAGTTAAAACATGTCAAACAACCACCTATGTTTGTCAATTTGTTACTATTTGGTGTAAAATCTAACAAATACTCCCTCCGTCCCACGTGAATGTGGACCAACTTTTTGGGTGTGGGAATTAAGGAAAAGTGATGTAAGAAAGAGAAAAAGTTAAATGTTGTGAGTATGAAAAATTAAATAGGAGAGAGAATGAGTGGGAGGAATAGTGAGGAGAGAGAATGTTGTGAGTGTAAAAGTGAAGTAGGAGAGAGAATGAGTGGGTGGAATAGTGAATATTCTTTGCCATTTTGGGAAGTTTGCATTCACGTGGGACGGACCAAAATAGAAATAAGTTTGCATTCACGTGGGACGGAGGGAGTAGTTAGTTTTGACATAATTGAACCCTTGTGCATCACACATGACTTTTAAAGGGGTATTTTTGTCATTTTAGCAATTTAAATAATGTGTTTTATTTATTATTGAGAGTGACAATTCGCTTTAAAGGGATATTTTTTCTTTTTGTAGGGTAAATTAGTGAAATGTGTTTTATTTTATTAGTAGTACATTTTATTTAAATTAATTAATTATTTAGAACACTATTTTGATAATATTAGTTTGTCGTATATTGATTTAATTAACATTATAAATTATATATTCAAATAATAAATGATGAAATGTTACTCTAAAAAGTATTTCTAACATAATAGTATTTTTAAAATAATTTAATTTTTTATACTTAAATGTGGCAATAGAAAAATTTATGAGTAACCTGTGTTTGACTCACATTTGCCCAATCCGTTGCAAAATAACAAAAATGCCCCTTTATAATTCATTTGTGTTGCACGCACGTGTTTCATTTCTTAAAAAAAACTAACGATTTGTTAGTTCTTGTTGGAATTTGGTTTTGTAAAAGTGTGGTTTGACCAACTTTTGACCAAGAATTCCATTGGGTTCCATTATAGGAAAATGGAAATTGATTGCATATTAATAATCTACATTTGGAGTAGATTAATTTGATATATTTACTTTCTCAAAACCAATTAGTGGTGAATGAGAAATTAATGCTCAAAGTATGCAAAATGAAATGGGTTTATGAAGAGTTTATGGGATATGGAATAGTTATCCCACATTGCTTAAAGATGTAAAGTGATGAGAGTTTATAAGTGGATCCATCCAAAGGAGTAGTCAACAAGTTAATCTCCTTGGGCCAACCTAGTTGGACCATTGGGCCAACCATGCAAGGAGTAGTCCAATTGTGCCAGTTTTGTACTAGCTCAATTTGGACCACACCCGCGAAGCGCGCGAAGCCCGCGAAGGTCGCAATGGGCGCTTTGAGGCGCACACTTTGCACTTCGCATCGTCGCTAGGAGCTAAGGAGCCTTAAACTTTTGACAAAAGTTGGCTCGGTTCATGGTTCGATTTGGTCCAAGGCGGGTTAGGTTCTGGCTAGGTCCTGTTGGGTCAAGGTCGGTTTGGGCTTGGCAGTTGGGTCCAGCAAGGTTGGCCGAGTGGGCTCATGTCGATTGGGCTAGGCAAATGGGCTTCAAGGTAGGTTGGGCCATTGTGGAAGGGGCAGCCCGTTTTGGGCCATGGAACATGTTGGTTCTAGAAAAGGCATGTCTATTGATGATAAATTCGGGCTGATCTCCACCCTTCATCCGAATCTGATCCAATGGCCGAGATTCCACCAGACACCAATTGTGACTATTCCCAAGAGACACCCTAACTCTTCATATACTATAAATAACCCCCACCAGATTGTCAAATTCACTCAATCATTGATTAAATCACTTCTCTCTTTCATAAATTCACTCTCTCTTCTCACTAGAAGTAGAGAATCACATATTTAACCGAGTTAACAATCTCGGTTAGATATCTAACTGAATTTGAAATTCGATCCACGTAATTCAACGGAATTCTTAACATCATCTGTTAGAAGATAGAGCATCTTGTTGCATAAGTCTTCTTCAAAGTCTGGAAGTGTCAAACACGTATTTTGTTCGTCGAAGTCATTAATTTGGAGTGCTCCTATTAATGACTGTAAAGTCGTTTTATCTTGAGAGAAGATTGCCGCAGACCGTTAGCACCAGTGCGGGGCAATATCTTCTTGCGGAGATTGTGTCCAACACAAGACTCGACTTCTTTAATTACTCGGTTTGCTTTAATTTTTGCATTCTAGTTTATCTTTATTTCCTGCCCCGTTAATTATGTTATGGTTCATTATATTATTTGTCATTTTGTTAAATTCAAGAAAGCCTTATTTATTGTCAAATAGACAATTCTCCCAACAATCGCAAGAAGATATTAACGTTTTCTTGTTTTTATGACAAATATGAGCCAATGATGATGGATAACCGAAGAGGATGATGATCCAAATTCGCCAAAGCAAATAAACCGAAGAGGAAGAGGATGATGATCCAGATTTGCAAGGCAGATAACCGAAGAGGATGATGATACAGATTCGCCAAAGCAAATAAACCGAAGAGGAAGAGGATGATGATCCAGATTTGCCAAGGCAGATAACCGAAAAGGAGGATGATGATGATCCAGATCCAAAAGACAGATAGCCAATCCGCGAAGACAAATAGCCGCAGAAGAATGGGATCATGAAAATCTCATATGTAGGACGTACATACTGAGTGGACCAAATGATGCCCGTTCAAAGAACACTGTCTCGTGGGGACAACCAAAGAGTTATAGAACTCTTTGGAACGGACTATAAGGTTCAAGGAACCAACTCCAAGATTTGTTACAAGATGTGGTAAGACCAATCACGTAGCAAAAAGTTTGTCGTATTCCAAGAAGGGAAATGGACAACATGAATCAAAGCCAACATCAACGAAAGGTTGGATAGGCTTGATTGAGAACTAATGGGGTTTGAAGCCAACTCAGCAAGTTGAAGGTCAACCCATAAGAATGGTGGATAGACACTGGGGCTGAAACTACCCACCATATATATGCTGATAAAGAGAGCTTCTCATAAAACACTCCTTTCAATGGAAGGAAGGTGTAAATGAGAAACTCTTCTACTTCCAACGTCGTGGGACTTGGAAGGATTGTGCTGAAGATGACTTCAGACAGAGAACTGACTCTCATGAATATGCTGCATGTCACAGACATTCACAAGAACCTTGTTTCCAGATCAATGATTGGATTTAGACAAGTGTATTAACCAAGAAAAATTTCTCGGTAAAGGGTACCTTGCCTAAAGGCAAAGAACAACAGTGTTTCTTATGTTTACCTTTTGTAAGGTTCTAATTTCTGGCATGATAAATTAGGTTATGTGAATTTCAACACAATTAAGATGTCAGTGAATCAAGAATTAATTCTCATGAATAAATTCGATTCAACTGACAAGTGTGAAATTTGCGTGGAAGATAAAATGACTAAGTCATCATTTTCTTCAGTAATGAGAACCACGACACCACTTGAGTTAGCTCACACAAATAATTGTGATCTAAAGTTAGTGCAAACTCGAGGTGGGAAAAAGTATTTAATTACTTTATAAATGGTTGCACAAGACATTCTCTTAATAAGGAAGGATGAAGCCTTGGAGGCTTTCCAAACTTATAAGAATGAAGTTGACGAATCAACTTAATGTAAAGCAGATTCGAAACTCTAGAAGGAGGGGAATATGCGGAACGTTTGAGGATATTTGTGAGGTTTCCGGCAGTATTCATCAAACGATCACAACATATTCAACTCAATCTAATGCAGGAGCTAAATGCAAGAATCATACCCCTAAAGAGATGATAAATGCAATAAGCTCTGGCTTAACCAAATTTGTGGGGGAAGATGTATAGTCATTTTTAATGAGATACCCAAG
The DNA here is from genome assembly GCA_022495995.1 of Adenophora triphylla var. japonica. Taxonomy (NCBI): domain Eukaryota; kingdom Viridiplantae; phylum Streptophyta; class Magnoliopsida; order Asterales; family Campanulaceae; genus Adenophora; species Adenophora triphylla. Next base: position 269,776 of record JAFEMH010002949.1, on the reverse strand, counting down.
AAAGGATTTGATAAAACTAATTACAGATTATGGCGTAATCGTAAGACGTTTTATAAATACTTTAAGTGTGGGGGTACACCTCAATTGTGGGGATACACCTCAAGTGTGGGGGTACACCTCAAGTGTGGGGGTACGAGCTAAGTAGAAGTACTTAAGCCAAAGACAAGGAATTTGGTATTCCTTGAAATCATATTTCCTTGAAGTAAAAAGGAAATAATATAAGTTTAAGAAGAGAACTTATAAAACTGTAAAAGATTTATCTTAATAGTAAGATGAACTAAGACACAGTTTGTGGACAAAAGAAGCTAGTCTTTTGGTCCTAATTTTCTATGGTAGAAAATTAAACGAAAACTGTTAAATAATGTTGTTAACATTTAAATGAATAGTTCATCATACATTTGGAAGTTGGTTGATCTTCTTCCATAATGCGAACCGTTGGATTGCAAATTGGTCCTTAAAAGGAAATATTTGAAAGATGAATCTATAGACGGGAAACTCTTGAAAGATAAGACTTTCAAGAAGTATAGTCAAGAGAGTTAGAATTTCAAAAGATAGATTTCTAAAGGGAAAACAATCTTGAGAAATTAACTCTATTGAGACTGATTATTAATCTGAAAAGGCAGATTATTGATCTCGAAAGCGAGACTCTTTAGATATAGAATCTGAAGAGAAAAGATTCTTTAAAGTAATAGACTCTTTCTCCAAGATAAACTCTAGAATAAGCTAAATTCTTGAGAAGTAACATCTATGAGGTAGAATCTTGAGAGGTAATCTCTGTAAGGTAGATTCCTAAAAAAGGTAGACTCTAAGGAGGTCAAACCACTTAGAGATACTGAATAATTGGGAAGTCGGACCGGTACAGAGATAATAACCACTCGAAGAAACTGACCGATAGAAGAATTTGATCACTCGAAAAGATTGATCATTCTATAGATTGTAATAAATCACTAAGTATAGTCAAAGTACTTGGAGTACTTAAAGATATTCTTGTGATTACAGATTACAATAAATAAGATATTCAATAGTATGAAAAGGATATACTGATTGGATATCAGACACAAATAAACTCCAAGTTGAAAAATATGTTCACAATAAATGGAGCAGCGGTGTCAAACTTCCAATACAACATGAACAACTCGATTCAATAAGGAATCTGAGTCGATAGCATTAGATAAAGATAAAAGCTGAATGGTCTTGGAAGATATTCCTTTGTGGAATAAGTTTGTGTCTACATGACCTAAGGCATTGTGACGACAATGAGAAATAGGAAAAGGTGTAGAACATCGTGGTAAGTCAAGACACAATGGTCATTGACATATTACCATAAGACAATTGATCTCAAATGAGACTGTCACAACTGGCCATGTGAAGTCAAAAACGGATCCGTATACCAAAGGGTATGAATAGGAGATCAAATTGTTTGGTAAGGGGAATGAGGTTCAAAACCCACACAAACAAAGAAATCCATAGTGGAAACTCAACCTTGAGAATTGGAGATCCCATGCCCTTGGTTCAATGAGACAACTAAGTTATGGAAATTCTAGTATGTGCGCTTAGAACTCATTATAACTCATTCTCAGAAGCCATCTAAGTGCTAAAACACCTGATGACGTGTGGTGAGGGTAAGCTTAAAGCTTTTAATGATTCCTATACCTAAGTGGTGGAGTATAGCAGGATACTCTTTATGGGAGATCACCTATATAAGTGAGAAGTAATAAGGCCGCTTCCAAATTGAAACACTTATGAATCAAGAACGGTCCAGGGCCAAAACGGACAAAACGTGAGAAAAAAACGTGTTAGAGCTGTTATTGTGTGAGTACTATTGTCTTGGTATACACTATACAGTCACTGGTTCAAAGCGTCTCGCTACCAAATGGCTAGTATATCCGATAGTATTTCACTAGGGAAGGTTCAAAGCCATAAGCTACCTATCCCGATGCAATAATAGTTCGCCGAAACTTCCAGACGAGTCTGCATTCATGCATGCTTTAATTTGTCATTCATGTGGGGGATTGTTGGAATTTGGTTTTGTAAAAGTGTGGTTTGACCAACTTTTGACCAAGAATTCCATTGGGTTCCATTATAGGAAAATGGAAATTGATTGCATATTAATAATCTACATTTGGAGTAGATTAATTTGATATATTTACTTTCTCAAAACCAATTAGTGGTGAATGAGAAATTAATGCTCAAAGTATGCAAAATGAAATGGGTTTATGAAGAGTTTATGGGATATGGAATAGTTATCCCACATTGCTTAAAGATGTAAAGTGATGAGAGTTTATAAGTGGATCCATCCAAAGGAGTAGTCAACAAGTTAATCTCCTTGGGCCAACCTAGTTGGACCATTGGGCCAACCATGCAAGGAGTAGTCCAATTGTGCCAGTTTTGTACTAGCTCAATTTGGATCACACCCGCGAAGCGCGCGAAGCCCGCGAAGGTCGCAATGGGCGCTTTGAGGCGCACACTTTGCACTTCGCATCGTCGCTAGGAGCTAAGGAGCCTTAAACTTTTGACAAAAGTTGGCTCGGTTCATGGTTCGATTCGGTCCAAGGCTGGTGAGGCGGGTTTGGTTCTGGCTAGGTCCGGTTGGGTCTAGGCTTGTTGGGTCAAGGTCGGTTTGGGCTTGGCAGTTGGGTCCAGCAAGGTTGGCCGAGTGGGCTCATGGTTGTCTTGGGCCTCGGCTGGACCATGAAGGCTTTGTCGATTGGGCTAGGCAAATGGGCTTCAAGGTAGGTTGGGCCATTGTGGAAGGGGCAGCCCGTTTTGGGCCATGGAACATGTTGGTTCTAGAAAAGGCATGTCTATTGATGATAAATTCGGGCTGATCTCCACCCTTCATCCGAATCTGATCCAATGGCCGAGATTCCACCAGACACCAATTGTGACTATTCCCAAGAGACACCCTAACTCTTCATATACTATAAATAACCCCCACCAGATTGTCAAATTCACTCAATCATTGATTAAATCACTTCTCTCTTTCATAAATTCACTCTCTCTTCTCACTAGAAGTAGAGAATCACATATTTAACCGAGTTAACAATCTCGGTTAGATATCTAACTGAATTTGAAATTCAGTCACAGAATTCAACGAAATTCTTAACATCATCTGTTAGAAGATAGAGCATCTTGTTGCATAAGTCTTCTTCAAAGTCTGGAAGTGTCAAACACGTATTTTGTTCGTCGAAGTCATTAATTTGGAGTGCTCCTATTAATGACTGTAAAGTCGTTTTATCTTGAGAGAAGATTGCCGCAGACTGTTAGCACCAGTGCGGGGCAATATCTTCTTTTGGAGATTGTGTCCAACACAAGACTCGACTTCTTTAATTACTCGGTTTGCTTTAATTTTTGCATTCTAGTTTATCTTTATTTCCTGCCCCGTTAATTATGTTATGGTTCATTATATTATTTGTCATTTCGTTAAATTCAAGAAAGCCTTATTTATTGTCAAATAGACAATTCTCCCAACAGTTCTTACACCACATTGCAACGAATTGATAAACATAGGTGGCTGATTTGATTGACACATTTTAACTATAAGATTGGGGATCGCAAATGTGTGTAAAACACGGAACATCAATTTGCAATTTTCCCTTAATGAATTTCTTGCTTCAATAATATATTTTCAAAATATTTTGGCATTTGAATAATTATATCTATCTTTTATCATACAAAATTGATGCATACGTGGTACCTTAAAATCTTGACAATCGTACAAAATAGTCCAAAATAGTCGAGAAAAACAATTCAAACATCAATGGTATAGTAGGGATAAAATTGCATCTCATAAATTAATTTTATACAATACTATATACAAACAATCATAAAATAGATGCATACATGTTATCTTAATTAAAATCGACACATTTAAAGTTTCAACATTGTAATAATGTAATGATCATAATGTGATCCACTCTTCTAATATTACAACCTACTATCTCCATCCCTTCTTAAAATAGTTTTTATAAACCTATATTACAATTGAAAAAGTATAGCAAATTTGATAGAAATTGAGAGTATGATAAATTATTATCATAAAGTGAATTTTACTAATTGACCTATCGATATGTATGATTATTAAGCACATCATACAATGACCATTATAATGTACAACATATTTTTCACAGGTTTTGAGGTAACCATGAATTGATTGTTTTATTACATGATCAAAATTGATCTTTACCATGCGCGCCTACATAATATGTTTATTATATTTTGGTTTAGTTTGTATAATTTATTTTTTAGATAAAATATTACTTTCATTGCTAATTATTGGTAATATTATATTGAATATTTTTTGGATTGGGATGTAAGGACATATTTTGAACAAAGAAATTAATTCATATATATACGCGAATGATTTAAAAATTCAAAGAGACTTATTATAGCAATTATAAAATAATTGACAGCCATATACATAGGTATATGACATGCTAAAGATAGTTGTTGATGTTTGTCCCTCCAATTTTTCTACATCAAATTTCAAGCACAATCAACCCCCACTAGATCTTCATCCATTAATTTTTATTTTGCAAACATAGATATCATAAATAAAAGTGAAAAACAATGTTCCTCGAAATTTCAATTAACTTAAGACACATTAACTAAACTTCAAACTTACAAATTACATATGAAATATGAAAAATAAATTAAGGACAAACTTCTAACCAATGAGAAAAGATTCATTACATTCACATTTTCATAGGAAAAAAGTTTATTTGCTTCCCTTTAATTTAAGCAAGTTTTATTTAGAATAAGCATATATATATATATATATATATATATATATATATATATATATATATATATATATATATATATATATATATATATATATATATATACATATATGTATATGTATATGTATATATATATGTATATGTATATGTATATATATATGTATACATATATATATATATGTATATATATATGTATATGTAAATGTATATGTATATGTATATATATATATATATATATATATATATATATATATATATATATATATATATATATATATATATATATATATATATATATATATATATATATATATATGTATATATATATATATATATATATATATATATATATATATATATATATATATATATATATATATATATATATATATATTACATATGTATATGTATATGTATATATATATATATGTATATATATATGTATATGTATATATATTACATATATACATATGTATATGTATATATATGTATATACATATATACATATGTATATATACATATATATATACATATATGTATATATACATATACATATATACATATACATATATATATATACATATACATATACATATATACATATACATACATATATGTACATATACATATACATATATACATATATATACATATATGTACATATATATATATATATATGGTATATATATATATATATGTATATACATATATTTATATATATATATACATATATATATACATATATATGTATATATATATATGTATATACATATATACATATATATATGTATATATATATATATGTATATATGTATACATATATACATATATATATATATATATATATATATATATATATATATATATACATATATATATATATATATATATATGTATATATATATATATATATTATAAACAAAGAAAATCAATAAATAAGTAAATAAATAATAAATAATGAATATATTTTATTGACAAATATATCAAATAAAAGTGAACACCAATTCTCCTTGAAATTTCAGTTCACTTAAGACACTTTAACTAAAATTTGAACTTACGGTCCAAAAACATTTCTTATATTCACGTTTTTATAGGTAAGTATAGTATTATTGTTTGAGATTAAAAAATAGTTAAATAGAGAAATTGGTAGAATAGGTCATTTGGTTAAGAGTTGGATAGTGTGTTAATGATGGATTTTTTAGTTGATGTAATTGTGAGAGATATGGGTAGATATGTCATTTGATTTTATAGTTATGAGGTTATTGTGGTGTCATAATCTCTGCATTTATTACATTTATATAAAGAAAGCTTGAAAGAAATATATTAGGTCACTATTTTGGTTTGAGAGAAATTTGAGCGGATTTTTTTAGTAAGTGCGATACTTCAACTTTTGATTTTAAATTTTGATAGGTCAAATCAATTTTGCAAAAATTCAAGGGAGGTGGAAATCCAGTTTATTAGAATTACGCCCCTATTTAATATAAATAACTATGTATATATTGGAATATTGTCTGACAATTTCATCAAAAATAACAATGGTGTCTCGCTTGGCACGTATTTGACAAATTAGGTAAACAATTTTTGTGGGTGTCAATTTTATTTTTATTTTTTTATCATAAAACTATCTCAAAAATATGATATTTACAAAAAAAAAAAAAAACATGTAAGTTGTGATATACAAAAAACTACTTTTCTTTTTATTTTATATATTTTTTTAGTTTTCAGTTAAAATAACTAATAAATGCAATTATCAGTTGTTTATAATTGATAAATGATCAATCAACTGATAAATTTATTTATCAGTTTTATAAAGAGTATTCTATGTTTGATTTTTTTTATTAATATCAGTTGTTTATAACTGATAAATGCATTTATCAGTTATTTGACAGATAAATGCATTTATCAGTTATTTGACAGATAAATATATAAAAAAGTAATTTTTTATAATATTCAAGATGTTTTATGTAATATCCAACTTGTATTAATATCCATCTTTAAAAAGTAGTTTTTGATAACAATTTATATTAGGAATTCGAGTTAGAAGTTTCATTTTAGAAGAGACATGCTTGTATAAGAAAATGCTTAGGATATCTTACCCTCTACAAATAAGGGAAACACTAAGATTAGAAAAAAGTTTACACAAATTTTACCAGGTTGTCTTTGTGTTTCTTAGGACAAGTTTCGTAATTTAAAAATATGATCAAAGATCAAATTCAATTATTTTCTCGCAACAACGATATAGTTTTCTTCTTTGTTAAATAACATGTGGTTTTGCCTCACCAAGAAACTCACTTTATCAATCCCACATTAGTTAACCCCTTACAGACGTTAAGTGTTTGAAAAAAAAATATCTTGAATAACTCAACTGTATTACTCCATCCGTCCCAAAATAAATGTTTATTGTGTTCTTTTCCTTATAATTAAAAGTGTCACTTGGAACGGAGGTAGTATGCTACTTTGTTTTCTTTACAAATTCTGCATCAAACTTTTGAAATTTTGGGTCAATTGAAGTTTGTATAAAGAGTAAAGATGAAGAAAATAACGAAACTTTTGTCTTTTGCATAGAACTACAGGAAATGATGTTTATTATTAAGAAACTTAAGTACTATTGGGCAAAAATAAGGAAAGCATATTCTGAAATACTCATTCGGTTGCAAAAAGAAAATTTATGTAATTTCTTTCGAATCTGTTGATCGGCTAACTGAAACTATCATCACTAATTAGCAAAAATGCTCCCAAAACAACAATTGAATTTGAATCAAGGTAGACGGAAATGAAATTGATTTTATCATGAAGAAGATGAAACTCACCCTTTCTAAGGTCATCAGGATCAGCATGGACAACTAAATTCATGATCCTATTTAACATTTTTATTTTTTAGTGGATTTATGGAATCACAAAATTTGATCTCAAAATTGTTTTACCAAAGAATAGATGGAACTTCTCATTGTTAAGCTATAACTTGAGAACTCATTATGTTTATGCATTTGAATGCGTACTTGATTTGCTAAACAATGTTATGCTCTCCTGGAAAATAAAGTTTATGCATACAATAATGGAAAATACTTCCTCCGTCCCATAATGGATGTCCAAAAAAATTTCAAATTTGATGTTGATCAAGACCAAATTTCAAAACTTTTTGGACATTTATTTCAAATATGCTCTTGACTAATAATAATTTGATAATTGAATTGTTATCCTACTATAAATTGATTAATATTTGATTCATTTAATTAATGACTATATAATTGACAGACAAAATAGCATACCAAACTACTGTTTGTCAAAGATAATTTTGTGAGCAAGTTTGTGTAAATTTTATAAGCTCAAATCATTACGCAAGTTTGTGTAAATTATATCTTCTCCATCTCTTAAAAAATCGGTGATCAAGTGTACACACATTTTTATTTTTATAATAAAAATAGATTTCTGTGATCAAAATATGCTTGGCCATCCCAACACATATAGGCTAAATAGAGTTAGTCTGAATGTAGTAATGTAATTTTCTGTGTGTACACAATACTCCCTCTGTCCCAAAATGATCGTCAAACTTTTTTATTGTTGGATATAAACCTAACATATAGTTTTCGTTTATTAAAAATAAATTACAGATTATAGTAATAAGTAATAATAGCCTTAGACGGGTTACTCACTAGTTATTCTTAAAAGAGAAATTTATTTCTTATATAATTTGAAGTTTTTTTTTTACAAACAATAAATGATGAAAAAAATAGTAAATAGTGAATAAAAATCATTTATGACGATTAAAGTGATGGTCAAACGAATCCAATATATATGATTTTTTTTCTAAAAAAAACCGTTTATCACAATAGAGGCAAAAAAAATCAATTTGAATATTAAATAAACACTATTTATAATAATTAAAGTGATGATCAAATGAATTAAAGTAAGACTCTGAAAAAAGTGTTCATTTATCAGATTAGAAGCTAAAAATAATTTAGAAAAAACATGAAGCTAACAAGATTTAAACCTAGGCCATTCAGAGGTAACAATGTTTTGAAGGATAATTTAAAACTTCAATCATAACAGTGTAAGAGAGCATTACCCATTTAACCCTTCCTCATTTTGATCTTAAATAAGTGTTACATATAATTTGCACACAGTAAAAATAAACCAATTTGACCCTATTAAAATAACTAGTGAATATAAATGTTTAACAATATTTGAGCCCATAAAATTTTGCAAAGATAAGTTAGTCTTAGAATTTAGGCCAAATTATATTTACCGTTCAAAATATCCACCAAATCCTACTTTGCATCCCAGTTTTTTCAGTTTGAAAAGTTTGATACTTTAATTTTGAAATTGCCCCATTTTGCTGCTTGCATGACTTAATCGGGGTTAAAGTAGGACGAATTAGAAAATAAAGTATCAAATATACCCACTTTTCAAACTGTTTACAAAGTGAAATTTGGTGAATATTTTGAGGAGATAAATGTAATTTGACCTAGATTTTTAAAAACAAAAAATTATTGGTCGTTTATAATATCCAGAAGAGAATCTAAGACAGTTGTTTTAGATCATTTAAAAGAGAATACACAACACTTATTTTAAAATAAAAAACAAAATTGAGGGTCTTAAAAAATGAAAATGAACATGAAAATTGGGGATCTTAAAAAATTAACCAAAAAGCAAGAGCTTGCTTGGCATAATATCAGGTGGATTTGTTCCTCAACTATTTTATAAATTCTGTTTGGCTGATACTTTAATAAGCGCGCTTATGCATAACCAAAACAATAAAATAAAAATATGACAACGTTGCCAGCTTGTAAGTTATAATATAGCTAGATCGATTAGTTTAGTGCACGGATCAAAAAGTATAAAACGACGAAATGACAACCTCACCAACTTCAAATATATATTTCCTCCGTTTCATTAATAACTTCACTTTTTGCCATTTTGGGTGTTCCATTGAAAGCTTCACCTTTCCTTTTTTGACAAAGAATCTTTACTATTTTCTCCACTCATTCTCTCTCCTACATTATTTTAATACTCACAACACCATTATAATTTATTATTTCCTCCACTCATTCTCTCCTATTTTCAAATTACACTCACAACATTTTTTCTTCCCACCCATTTTCTTAATTTGCGTGTCGGAGCCAAAATGGTGAAGTAAATAATGGGACGGAGGGAGTATATATATATATATATATATATATATATATATATATATATATATATATATATATATATATATATATATATATATATATGTAATTGATATGCAAACAATGAATAAACAATTAAAAAGAATAGAAGATAAAATGTAAAATACAAAAATACAAAAATCACAAAACAATCAAAAGTTCTAACTATTCAAATTCCATTAGTTAAACCTTCATTAAGTATTGATCCTAAAAATTTTACATTTAGTTCTAAATCACAAGATGAATTTATTAATTTTTGGGCAAATTGCATTTTAGCTACCTGAGTTTGTCGAGATGTTTCAATTGGTTATCGAATTTGCATTTGTTACAAGTTGGTTATTGAGTTTGTCTTTTTGTTGCAATCAGGTGTAATTTTGGATTAACCGTTAAAAATTTAACGAATAGCATAACATGTGCCGCTCACGTGAGTTACTTAAGGGCTATTTTGATCTTTTCCATCGAATTTGACCCCCAGCACCCAATTTAAACCCTATCCAACCCAGTTCATGATCCCAAACCCCACCCATCATCTTCTCCGTCACTCTACTCTCGCCGACATGGCGGCCCTGCCCCATCTCAAACTTTGTCGCAAACGACGTCCCTCTTGAATCAAATGCCTCAATCCCCATCTACTCTCTTAAATCAAGTCTGTCACCAAGAAAACCTTTCTCTCTCTTCCCGAATCTCACCACAACACAGTCCACCAAAATCAAAGCTTGCCTACAATAGCGAGAATTACAAGCGGATGAAGAAGCAACATATTGGACGTGATCTTTTCTAAGATCTGGATTTAACTTTTATTTATAGCTGATCGGAAACCAGATCTGGGTTCTTGACTTTATTTCTTTATTGATATGGGTTCTTGATTTTTTTTCCTTTTTGTTATTTGAATTTGTTGATATTGATCTTGAGTTCGATTTTCCTTACTGCCAAACTTGTTTTTAATGATGGGTGGAAATGAATAATGGATAACGATGATGGTGCTTTATAGGTGGGGGACGATGGTGGTGGACACGGTGATGATGGCCATTACTGTTTTTTTATTTTTCTTTTTTTATTATTATTAATTGTATAAACACTAATTATGATGTTTTTAAAGATTAATATTATGATGTTTCAAGATATATTGTATATTTTAAAGTTAATATTATGATGTTTCAATAACAAAGACCAAAGTAGCCCTTAATCACGTGAGCGGCACATGTTATGATATTCGTTAGATTTTTAACGATTCATCCAAAATTACACCTGATTGCAACAAAAAGACAAACTCAATACCAACTTGTAACAAATGCAAATTCATAACCAATTGAAACATCTTGACAAACTTAGGTAACTAAAATGCAATTTACCCTTAAATTTTTTAACTAAAAATTTACAAGAACTTAATTTAAAAGATAAACAAATTTAAGTTATTAATCAATGAATAAACAATTAGAAAGAATATAAAATAAAATGGAAAAATATATATATAATTGATATTCAAACAATGAATAAACAATTAGAAAGAATAGAAAACAAAATGGAAAATATAAAAATACAAAAATTACAATAACAACCAAAAGTTCTAACTACTCAAATTCCATTAGTTAAACCTTCATTAAGTATGAATGCTAAAGATTTTACATTTAGTTCTTAATCAAAAGATGAATTTATTAATTTTTAACCAAAAATTACAAAACTTAACTTAAAAGATAAACAAATTCAAGTTATTAATCAAAATAAATATTAAGATGAAGATTATATTGATTAAGATATGCGTGAATTAGAAAATTAATTCACAAAACAATTAGAAATTAATAAATCATGTTGTGAATTACCGCAGCGGAACGGATCCAAGCCAAGGAGTAATAATAAGAACAACACACACGAAAAGTAAATCACACACAAAGGAACACACAAGAATTGTTAACCCGGTTCGTTGCAACAACAACTACGTCCGGGGGCGCTACCAAGCCAAAATATTCTCTCTAATATTTTCAGATGTTACAATTTGTCTCTAGGCTATCACATGTATTTATAGGGAAACAATAAATCAAATCCTAGTAATAAAAGGATTCCTACTCAAGAAAGTAATCTTCTTTCTTCACAAGTCCTTCCAAATATTACTACCAAAAGGAATCACCAAGCAAGAGGAGATCTCGTCAAGATAGGAAACCAAATCAGCCCAGAATCGTGGCCAGCTCGGCCCGCAAGGCCCAAGGCCCGGCCCAGCCAACCCACACATGCGGTCAGCCGCACATGCGGTCGGCCGCACATGCGGTCAGCCGCACAGCCAAAACCGCAAAACCCTTTTGCTCCAATGAATTTGAGCCCCATCTCACCAACTCCTCCGACCGCGGTTCAAATCCTTTATCCATGGTTTTGACTCCACATCCCAACAATCTCCCACCTGGAGACAAACCATCCATGATACCTCTTCTTGAAACAAATTTCAGTGGCCAGCTATTGCGTTGGTAGCGCCCGGCCTCTTGTCTAGTTATCCAAGTGAGTTGAAGCTGAGCAACGCTTCAACATAACTGTCGGTTCTACCATGCTCCGAGTCTTCATTCCGAATGATCCTCCCTGCACATCCCCGCTCACTTGCTTGCTAACTATCGATCCTGAACAGCGCGAATCCACGTGCCCCACACAATCACAAGCTTGGAACCTTTGTGTGTTCTTTGCAACCCATCGCATCACCGTTCTAGATCCCGCTCCCATGTTGACCAAATTGGCTCCGCGTCGGCCGACTTCATTACCCAATTTTCTACCAACATACCGTTTAGTGAAATTTCTCCCACCATGGCGATCTCGGCCACCACCATTCATCATTGGGATGCGCCTTCGTTTCCCCCAACGACTCATGTTGCATGTGGTATACAACATATTTTCCACGCCGCCACGAGCCACCAAGCTAGCTCCGTGGTTTACCTTCCATGTCCCACAACCGAAGGTCACCACACAACCCTCCTTATCAAGTTGCCTTATGGAAATCAAGTTCCTCTTCAAATCCGGAATATGTCGCACATCACGTAGCCGTAAAACAGTCCCATCCGTTGCTTTGACCCGAACAACCCCCTTTCCAATGACCTTGACAGGATGATCGTTTCCCAAGCGAACAACCCCAAAATCACCCGGAACATACTGCTCCATTCTTTCTGCACTGGTGCATGAATGAAACGTCGAGCCCGAATCCAAAACCCACGAATCAGTTGAACTGCTCCCACCCAAGATTAATACGTCCGCCATCTCCTCAGCAACATTCAATTCCTTCGCTCGCCTCGACCGCTTCGGACAACTTCTCCTAAAGTGCCCCTTCTCCCCACAATCATAGCAAGTAATCACCTTCTTGCCACCCTTACTCTTTTCACCGACATTTAGTGCTAGCCCCGATGTCCCACCCTTGCTCTTCCTACGAATTTCTTCGCCAAGAATCACATCAACGACATCCGCAAACTTCAGCTTCACTTTTCCTGTTGAAACGTTAACTGCTATCGCAGTCGTATCCCAACTTTCCGGCAAAGAAGAAAGTAAAATCAACGCTAGTACCTCGTCATCAAGAGTAACAGCCACGGAAGACAGTTGGGTCGCAATAGATTTGAATTCACTTATATGCTTTGTTGCCGACATGCCCTCCACCATCCTTATGTTCAATAGCTTCCTCATTAGATGAGCTTTATTCGCCGCCGATGGTGCCTCGTACATGCTCGCCAACATCTGTAACATCTCCATGGTAGTCTTCGCCTCCAAAACATTCTTCGCCACATCCTTGGTCAACATTTGCCTAACAAGCCCTAACGCTTTCCGATCCATGATTTCGAATTTTGCTTCCTCTATGTCCGCCGGCCTTTCTCTTAATGGTAGATACAAATCCTTGTTCCACAGAACATCCTCGATTTGTGTCTTCCAAAAATTGAAATCCGTCCCATCAAACTTTTCGATCAACACCTTATTACCATCCTCCAAAGCTCCCAAGAAATCCATAGCAAAAGACCAGCCAACCAATGATTCGACAAAACCAGAGGGCTCTGATACCAGTTGTTGTGAATTACCGCAGCGGAACGGATCCAAGCCAAGGAGTAATAATAAGAACAACACACACGAAAAATAAATCACACACAAAGGAACACACAAGAATTGTTAACCCGGTTCGTTGCAACAACAACTACGTCCGGGGGCGCTACCAAGCCAAAATATTCTCTCTAATATTTTCAGATGTTACAATTTGTCTCTAGGCTATCACATGTATTTATAGGGAAACAATAAATCAAATCCTAGTAATAAAAGGATTCCTACTCAAGAAAGTAATCTTCTTTCTTCACAAGTCCTTCCAAATATTACTACCAAAAGGAATCAGCAAGCAAGAGGAGATCTCGTCAAGATAGGAAACCAAATCAGCCCAGAATCGTGGCCAGCTCGGCCCGCAAGGCCCAAGGCCCGGCCCAGCCAACCCACACATGCGGTCAGCCGCACATGCGGTCGGCCGCACATGCGGTCGACCGCACATCCAAAACCGCAAAACCCTTTTGCTCCAATGAATTTGAGCCCCATCTCACCAACTCCTTCGACCGCGGTTCAAATCCTTTATCCATGGTTTTGACTCCACATCCCAACAAATCACCTACTCATAAATCACAAATTCTTCATTCTACTAGTAGATATTACTACCCTATACCTACACCTGTTGATATATGATGTCGAAAAAACGTAGGGAAGCAAAAGAAATAAAAGCGGATAGAATAGTAATGGATAGGCATGCTCATCACTTCAAGAAATCCACCTTGAAGATACAGGGCATATAAGTACTTACCACTCGACGGAATCCAGCGAAGAGATACAGAGTAAGGATGTTCGCCACTAAACAGAATCCACCGAATAGATAAGAACAATGGAAGAAGGCACAAAGCACTATCTTTATATTAATTATAATAACTCAAAATTCAACTCCCCTTTACATTGATATGCTTAGCCTATTTATAGATACTTGGAACATTCCTCCAAGCTTAGAAATCATCAAAATACATAAGGGATAAACCTAAGAATCAATTATTGTTGATAAGATAAACATAGAAATACTAAAAGACAAGCAAACCAATAGACATGACAAAATTCGGATGAACCAGTCCCCATGCGCAGCACTTGATAAAAATTACATAACTTATTCTAGAAAATTCCAAATGATGATCTGAAAAGTGTTCTGGAAACTAGATTGAGAGAGCTTTCCGAAGATATATTGTTTGTAATTATTGGATAAGTGGACTGTGAGATACACTCCATAGAATTGGACTGACTTTATTGATATTGTCAAATGTCGACCACTTGGTTCCTGCATCATACTCCCCCACTTGAAGAAAATTCGTCCTCGAATTTTGATCATTGCAAAAAATATTTGTGATGATCCTCCTTGTGAGATAAAATATGAACACTTGAAGTTTTCTTTTATATCCTTGAAGAACATTGAATTTTATTTCCCTTGTGACGACATCCATCCAATCGATCCAACGAGTTTTGAGAAAATTATCAATAACAATGTTTTCGATGAACCAAGAAAGTGAAATAGTTGAAGGGTTGATATCAAAGGGATCCTTGTAAAAACTGTCACTCTTAAGATACTCAAAAGTACTTCTCGACCAATTCAATGAAAGTGTAGGAAAAACATTTGAATTTTCTCCACATAAAAAAAGATGTATAAGATGCACAAATTTGACAAAAACCCACAAATTTCTCGAAACATGGATGGGAACCATTTTTTAATTGATGAAATGAAAATTCAGTTAAAATTTGAGGATAATCATCGTAGATTGGTGGTTTAGACCAATCCACAATGGGCAAGGGAGTAATATTATCGGTAAATGGCCAAACAACGTTAACCATGATGGACAATGGACAGAGAAAGATAATATTCTTCTTTTTTTTTTTGTATTTTTATAACAAAAATGAGAAAAAGAGATGAGCTAGATGAAGAGGGTGAGGACCGAATAGAAGAGAAAGGAATAATTGGATACCTTAACAAAATTCGGATGAACCAGTCCCCATGAGAAAAAGAGATGAGCTCTGATACCACTTGATGCCGGAAAGGCGCAACGGAAAGGAAAGTATATAAAAACGGATAGAATGCTCACCACTCCAAGGAATCCACCTTGAAAATACAGGGCATAAACAACTCACCACTCAACGGAATCTACCGAAGAGATACAGGATTGTGTGTTCACCACTAAACGGAATTCATCGAATAGATACTGAACAATAAAAGAAGGCACTAAGCACAACTTTATAATTTTATCAACTCAAAATTCAACTCTGCTTTACATTGATATGCTTAGCCTATTTATAGATACTTGGAACATTCCTCCAAGTTTAAAAATGATCAAAATACATAAGGGATGAATCTAATAATCAATTATTGTTGATAAGATAAACATAGAAATACTAAAAGACAAGCAAACCAATAGACTTGACAAAATTCGGATGAACCAGTCCCCATGCGCAGCACTTGATAAAAATTGCATAACTTATTCTAGAAAATTCCAAATGATGATCCGAAAAGTGTTCTGGAAACTAGATTGATAGAGATTTCCGAAGATATATTGCTTGTAATTATTGGATGAATGGACTGTGAGATACACTCCATAGAATTGGACTGACTTTATTGATATTGTCAAATGCCGGCCACTTGGTTCCCGCATCATACTCCCCCACTTGAAGAAAATTCGTCCTCGAAATTTGATCATTGCATCAGAAATATTTGTGATGATCCTCCTTGTGAGATAAAATATGAACACTTGATGTTTTCTTTTATATCCTTGAAGAACTTTGAATTTTATTTCCCTTGTGACTACATCCATCCAATCGGTCCAACGAGTTTTGAGGAAATTATCAATAACAATGTTTTCGATGAACCAACAAAGTGAAATAGTTGAAGGGTTGATATCAAAGGGATCCTTGTAATAACTGTCACTCTTAAGATACTCAAAAATACTTCTCGACCAATTCAATGGAAGTGTAGGAAAAACATTTGAACTTTCCCCCCATAAAAAAGATGTATAATATGCACAAATTTGACAATAACCCACACAATTCTCGAAACATGGCTGGAAACCATTTTTGAATTGACGAAATGAAAATTCAGTTAAATTTTAAGGATAATCATCATAGATTGGCGGTTTAGACCAATCCACAATAGGCAAGGGAGTAATATTATCGGTAAATGGCCAATCAACGTTAACCATGATGGACAATGGACATAGAAAGATAATTTTTTTTTTTTTGTATTTTTATAACAAAAATGAGAAAAAGAGATGAGCTAGATGAAGAGGGTGAGGACCGAATAGAAGAGAAAAGTATAATTGGATACCTTAACCGAAATTTGGAAAATCCTGGTTTCGACTTTGATACCACTTTGATGCCGGAAAAACGTAGCGGAAGCAAAAGAAAGAAAAGCGGATAGAATAGTAACGGATAGGTATGCTCACCACTTCAAGGAATCCACCTTGAAGATACAGGGCATATAAGTACTCACCACTCGACGGAATCCACCGAAGAGATACAGAGTAAGGATGTTCACCACTAAACGGAATCCACCGAATAGATAAGAACAATGGGCAAAGGCACAAAGCACTATCTTTATATTAATTATAATCAACTCAAAATTCAACTTCCCTTTACATTGATATGCTTAGCCTATTTATAGATATTTGGAACATTCCTCCAAGCTTAGAAATCATCAAAATACATAAGGGATGAACCTAATAATAAATTATTGTTGATAAGATAAACATAGAAATACTAAAAGACAAGCAAACCAATAGACATGACAAAATTCGGATGAACCAGTCTCCATGCGCAGCACTTGATAAAAATTGCATAACTTATTCAAGAAAATTCCAAATGATGATCCGAAAAGTGTTCTGGAAACTAGATTGAGAGAGATTTCCGAAGATATATTGCTTGTAATTATTGGTTGAGTGGACTGTGAGATACACTCCATAGAACATTTCAAAATGAAGTAAACCAATAGACATGGTTCGTTCGATGATGTGATGATGCCCAATTTTTTTTGAAAATCAAAACGGAGTCGCCACGCCATTTTAATTTTGAGGGCCAAAACTTTGAAAAATGCCCGAGATCAGAAATTTGGGTTCGGAGGTCACGTTACGCGTCGGGAAGGACGTTAGTGTGCACCCGGCGCGCCTCGTAAAACGAGTCTTCCAAGCTGAAAATCATTTGTGTGTGTGTGTGTGTGTGTGTTTTAACCAAAATGAGTTGAAACTGAGAAAAACAAAAATGGGGAACTCTTTATAAGACTTTGAACAATCCCCAAGATTTTTGGTATGATTTTTGGGTTGAGTCTTGGCACTCAAAAGATTTTTGGGAGTTGGAAAGCAATTCTGCCAGAATGAAAAAGGCAGTTGACCCTTGACTTTGAAATGGACTTAAAGGCTTCAAAACCTCAGAATCTTGGGAAAGTCCGAGAATGAAAGTTGCTTAAAACACCCTAAATAGGGTTTCTGCAAAGGAACTTTCCATTTTTGAAGTAATTTTATGGGTCAAAACCTTCTGGAAATCTCAGATGTGAAATCTGGATTTCCAGAAGCTAATGAACTGGCCTCTAAGAGAAAAATTGAAAGATTGGGTTTTACTCACGAAAAAAATAAAGTAAAAATATGTATGGAAAGATCTAGATGTTGTCTACAAAAAGTATTTTGTAGTCAACACCAAATTCCAAATTTATCTATGTCCAAAAAATTAGACCATGGACTGAGGTCTGAGAAAATTGCTACTGGACAGCAACTTCTCAAGAGAGAAAATATGATTTTAAAGGGGGTTTTTGCATCCATGCTTGTCCCCATTTCCCTAGGTTTTGGTTAGTGATCACTAGACATTTTAGTGGTGAATCAACTATACCAAACCATCCTTGGGGTACATTAGGACTAAGCACTTCATTTTCTTGGGAAGGGGTATTTTATCCTTTGAAAATGAGATTTGATGCTTGAAAATGGTTTTTAGGGTTTTGAAAATGCATTTGCAAGAAAACAAGAACACATTAAAGAAAATGTTGATCCTTGTAGAAGATCATCCATGGAGATGGACTTCCATGGTGATCTTCTTGGATCTTAAGACAAGAAGAAGAATGAACTACATTTTGTAGTTTAAAGATGCATGCATGAATGAGAGACTTAGTGTAGGGAGAGGGAGGTTATACCTATCTTCCTTGTGTCTTGTGTTTGAATGGATTCAAAGGCTTGAATGTGTTTAGGATTTGAAAGTGTTTAGGGTTGATGATTTGAGTTGGTTAAAGAGAAAACAAGTAGATAACAATGAAGTCCTCTATGTTTTCTCTCTATTCCTCCTCCTAAAGGGTGATTTGAGCTTGAGTTAGTGTATGTATAAGAGTATGTATGAGAGTGATTTGAAGTGTTTGTGAGTGAGTGAGATTTGGAAAAGATTGAAGAGAAAATGGTGGCAATTCAAGTGAATTCCCACTGTTTTCTCCCTATATTTCGCTAGAGTTTCGTTGTTGTGATCAAATTGTGTTGTTTTAACTGAGAGAGGAGGGTTCAATTTATAGGCCACTGGGAGATGCAATCACATCCGCGCGGAGGGTCCTGTTGGCGTGCCTTGTTCATCCGCTTTCTGATCGGCTTTTGGACGGGAAGAATAATCTTTTTAAAATTCAAGCTGTTTTGTTTTTCAACTTACCAATTCGGGTTTTTTTTTCATTTCTTTTGCTTTTTAGGATTCCTTTCCTTGTTTATCTTTAAATGGCAATGCCCACTTTACCCTTGCTTTGTTAGAAAAGTTAGGATTGTTAGGAAATGTTAGGAATGTTAAAACTTTCGTTAATTTTCTAACGAAAAAGCTACCAACTCAAATTGGAGCACTTACAGTAGCCCCTCGGCGACGGCGCTTTCGAAGGAAGCGGGGTCGTCGAAAAAAGTAAGGCTCCATATTTGACGGATGACCAAGTGATCGGCCTATCTAATAGGCTACCTACGTATCGAGTGGGAATCAAGCGTAGTAGTTCGGGTCCTTTGACTATCTTTAGTCGTCGACCCTACTGTTTTAGGAAAGTCATCCTAAGATTTGACTATTTTTGGGAAGTCACCCTATGGTTTGACTATTTTTGGGAAGTCGCCCTACGGTTTTGACTATTTTTGGGAAGTCGCCCTACGGTTTTGACTATTTTTGGGAAGTCGTCTTACGGTTTGACTATTTTTGGGAAGTCGCCCTACGGTTTTGACTATTTTTGGGAAGTCGCCCTACGGTTTGACTATTTTTGGGAAGTCGCCCTACGGTTTTGACTATTTTTGGGAAGTCACCCTACGGTTTTGACTATTTTTGGGAAGTCGCCCTACGGTTTGACTATTTTTGGGAAGTCGCCCTATGATCTGACTATTTTTGGGAAGTCGCCCTAAGGTTTTGACTGTTTTGGGGAAGTCACCCTATGGTTTGACTATTTTTGGGAAGTCACCCTAAGGGATGATTGCGATTTATCGCTTTCCTCGTGTTGTGTGTGATAGCGTTTTAGGTGCCTCAAACCTTGATGATGGCGTCTTAGGTGCCTCGAACCTCGGTGATGGCGTCTCAGGTGCCTCGAACCTTGATGATGGCGTTTTAGGTGCCTCGAACCTTGATGATGGCGTCTTAGGTGCCTCGAACCTTGATGATGGCGTCTTAGGTGCCTCGAACCTTGATGATGGCGTTTTAGGTGCCTCGAACCTTGATGATGGCGTCTCAGGTGCCTCGAACCTTGATGATGGCATTTTAGGTGCCTCGAACCTTGATGATGGCGTCTCAGGTGCCTCGAACCTTGATTTGAAATGATTTCCTTTGATGGTTTAGGATAGATGGTCCTCTAGTGGACTTTATTTGAAGGGATCGGTTTTACGTCTACTGCCGAAGGAAAGGATGACCGTGCTGGTCGAGTGGCTGGACCTAATGATAGGCTACCTACGTATTCTTAAGAGGGAATCAAGCCGATCGTAGTTCGAAAATAGCTGGGGATGGTCTTTGATGGTTTGACAGTATTTGAGGTTTGACTATTTTTTTGGGAAGTCGCCTAAGATTTGATGATAATGTTCTTTTAGAAAAGTAGTTGATTAAGATATGCTTTCATACCTGTCTTTGTGCTTACATGTAGGCGAGGCTACGGGCGATGTTGATGAAGAGTTGTTAGGTTGCCGTTCGTGGGACGGTTTCTGGCGACGATTTCTTTGTCTTTGGAGGCATTTTGACTGAAGGAGGAGTTTGGTTGAGTCCGCATCTTCTTTGGTGATCGTCAAACTTGTAGAGGTTTTTGAGCTTGTCTTCACATTGGGACTTCTTGCTTTTGAGAACTTGGTGTCTCTAATCGCATTGTATTTGAGAACTTGGCGTCCCTGACCGATTTGTATTTGAGAACTTGGCGTCCCTGACCGATTTGTATTGGAGAACTTGGCGTCTCTGACCGTACTGTATTTGAGACCTTGGTATCTTTGACCGATTTGCATTTTGAGAACTTGGCGTCTCCGACCGTACTGTATTGGAGAGCTTGGCGTCCCTGACCGATTTGACTTGGCGTCCTTGACCTGATTTGTATTGGAGGACTTGGCGTCCTTGACCGATTTGCGTTTTGAGAACTTGGCGTCTCTGACCGATTTGTATTGGAGAACTTGGCGTCCTTGACCTGATTGTATTGGAGAGCTTGGCGTCTCTGACCGGATTGTATTGGAGAACTTGGCGTCCTTGACCTGATTGTATTGGAGAGCTTGGCGTCTCTGACCGGATTGTATTGGAGAACTTGGCGTCTCTGACCGAATTGTATTGGAGAACTTGGCGTCCCTGACCGAATTGTATTGGAGGACTTGGCGTCCCTGACCGAATTGTATTGGAGAGCTTGGCGTCCCTGACCGATTTGTAGACACTGGAGGCGGTCTTCATATGTTTGTGGATGTTGGGGACTGTTTTCATCCATTTGAGGTCGTCTTTGGTGAAGATCATCCTTGCCGAAAAGGGGGATTACGTTTGAATTCCTGCATTTGTTAGTGAAGAGGAAGATGCATATATGGCATTCATGATGGCGGATGCATGCATAGAACCAAAAATGATTATGAGAGTATCAATGCATAAGTTTGCGAGATGATGCATTTACTTGCTTTCGAAGATGCACTTAGCCTAAGCTTTTGGCGGGGAATTTAAGATCTTCAATCACTTAGGATTGTTCCTATTGATTCAAGTTTTGTGCATGCTACATGAGCCACAGGGAGATTTTTGTGGGGATGCATGGTGATGAGAGGGGATATATGTGTTGTTATTTGTTTGGGACAAGCTTTGTTGGTGGGGTGATATCCTTTAGTCGCGGACTGAATTGCATGTTATTGATGAGGTCAATTTTGATCTTGGGATGAAGTTGGATTTGAACCCGGGTCTCGATTGAAATTTCTTTTCGATCTCGGACATTTGAAGACGCCGACGGGCTCTAGAATCAAAGCATGTTGACATGAATGAACCCTCTTTTGCTTGGGTTAGTTGTGATTTGACGAAATGCTGATATGAGGAGATTCCCAATTCTCAACTTTTGATGATGCAGGGAGTTGCCATATGCCAAGTTCTAAAGCTGAAACTCCAAGACGGTTGTTGAGGTGACCGAGACCTTTCTTACG
The DNA here is from genome assembly GCA_022495995.1 of Adenophora triphylla var. japonica. Taxonomy (NCBI): domain Eukaryota; kingdom Viridiplantae; phylum Streptophyta; class Magnoliopsida; order Asterales; family Campanulaceae; genus Adenophora; species Adenophora triphylla. The sequence continues at coordinate 247,243 of JAFEMH010002949.1, read as the reverse complement.
AAGATAGATGTGACTTGATAAAGCCCCATTCCATGGAAAAGACATGGCGAAAACCACGGAATCTTTCTCTCGAATGATTTGATGAAGCCCCGGAGTTTGACAAAGCGTCACTCTGAGGTCAGTTAAAGGTTTGACCGACATACCGATGAAGTACCGAGCCAATCGATCAACGTGAGAGCCTTCAAGGTGAAGTTGTCATGAAGGGAGAAACCCATCTTTGATACCGACTATGAAACTAGAATCCTCTCTTCGAAGAGTGTCTTCCATATGGGAGCTTGTTAGCCATAGTGGCACTTGGCTTGTTCGTGGCTTCAATCATATTCACCCTACTTTTTTTAGGGAATGGATTGTTGACCGTATTGGGTCCTTGGGGTCCCCTTTTCGATCAGTTCTCACACTTGCCCTTTTTGGGAGTCGTGTTGGAGGTGGAAGAAACCCGGTATCAAAGCAGGTGCGACAACTCGGCTGGCGATTGTAAGCCCTCTCAAATTTAGCCCGGAATTGATCATTGCCCGTAGATCCGGATAGGGAAATTGCTAAGTGAGGCCCTCGAGATGTGGTTTCGGGCGTGAGCGAAAGATGTCTAGTTGTTCCTCTTCAAAAGGAGGAGTTGCCATCTTGCTTGTAAAAGTCCACGATGTTCTCGTCGGGATCTTTGCATTGTTGTCTGCAGGTTAAATCTATTTGCTTCCCACTCCAAGTTAGCTAGTAATCTGGTCCCATGTAGCCCTGGCCTCGGATTTTAAGTGGAAGAACCATTTTAGAGCACTTGGACTTCAAAGAGAGATCGAAATAGTCGGCCAACTGGCGATTGGCGCCCCTTTTGACCTTCATTGCCAAGGTATACGTGTCCCGAGATGGGTTTCGGGCATGCGGTGCCATCAAAGAGATCCAAATTAGGCATCACGAATTTGTGGGGAACAAAGGAGTCAGGGTTCGTTGGTCGGAAGCGGACTTCTTAACAGTCAATTCGGCAATCTGTGCTTTCATTTCCTTTTGTCGTTCCACGAACCAAGCCAAATGAGGGTCTTGTGGTGGAACCATGGCATTCAAACCGGCGGCGAGCTAGAGAGAGGAGCTACCACCGGCGGCGAGACGAGGTGGAGGGAACGGCCGATCTGGGGACATAGGTGAAATCCTGTCCTTGGCCCGAATCACCCGGGAGCTTGAGTAGGACCACTGGGCAAAAGGATAGAACCTCGCGGCTTGTTGTTGATTTTCAACCGGCAAAGAGGGCGAAGGCGATCTTGATGTAGCTGGGTAACTCGGATTTCCGGAGTGAGGCCCATAAGTAGACTTAAGTGCGGGCTCATTGTCACGATTGTTGAATTGCATAGGCGAAGGTGCATGACCGGGGGTGCTGCGGTCTGGTGATTGATGAAACCGGGATGGAGGCTTGGTAACCCATCGAAGCACAGTGAGGAATGGATTTGTGAAATTTGTGTGAGGAGCGGGCGAGCTAGCGTCATTACGAGGAAGGGCTTCATTGTTGCCCTAGACCAGGCTGTGGAAGCATTCCAAGCTGTTCTTTGCGGAGGCCACGATAGATTGGTTCCAAGGCGAGGTGGGATTCCAATTTGCTTTGTGGTATTCGAGGTAACCCCAACCATGAGAAGACATTCCGTGCGATTTTGCCCCCGCCGAGGAGCCGTGAAGCGATCGGTCACGTTAGGCTGCATGGGTCAGTGAGTACGTATTTGGGGTTTCTTTGTCCCGTTTGAGACGGTCATGAAGGAATCTTGTGAGGCTTGTGCGGTGCGGGGATTGGACATCTTGAAGCTGGGTTCTTTGTCAAGGCATTTCAAGCGATGTAACCGAGAAGCTCCGAACCGATGCATGCCGAGGCATACCAAAGCTTTGTGACATACCGAGCCGACCCCGACCGCTTTAAGGCATACCATGCGGCCCAAATCGGGCCTGAAGTCAATTTGTTTCCCCAAACGACGTCCCAGAACTGTGAATGTATATCGGACCGAGGTGAAAGGATGGGTGATTCGCAAGTTGAGAAGAGTGTGAGGAAGGTGGTGGTAGTCTGTCGGCCAAGATAGGGATGGGGATCCTTTTCCTCTTCTACCGTGAAAGTTCCATCGGGGTTGAGGGCAATCGTCAAACCAAAATTCTGACATCTTCCAAGGATGAACATCGAAACCTCATTCGATTGGCACAAGGAGTTTTATGGACTCGGGTTCCAATATTAGCCATAGAAATATGATGAATTTACGGTCTTGGTTAAAATTCCGTCCTCGTCCTTGGACATCAAAGAAGCGCACTTGACTAGCCCATTTCCAACATGGCGATCAAATCTCATCTTGCTTGGCGGAGCCTTGGTGCGAAGAGATGTATTTGCGAAGTCTTGATTTGGAAGAAGTAACTTGGCAAAGCCTCGGTCTCATATTGTGAATCGACACAATTAGAGAGGCTTCAACAGGTAGGCACTTGTAGGCGATGCGAACAGAGACCCAACCCATCTTGTAGCAAAGTGAAGAACCAACGTTCTTGAATTATCATGTAGCAAAAGAGGCAACCCATCCTTCCATATTTACTTTATTATTTTCTTTATTCAATTAGTCAACCGAAAGAAAATGTAAAAGCAAGACAATTTTAGGAATGTATACCTGCAGGGGCATATATATTTTTTCGAAAAGTGGGGATGAATCCCCGATTTGTATTATTTGATGGCCTCATTTGACGAAGGCACAAAAGAACTCGCTTTGGGTTTGACTCTTTTGAAAGAGCATAAGTTTAGAAAGGTTTGTAAAAGTGTATGGAAGCCCCTGGCGACGGAAAATTAGTGTTTAGCTCTATTTTTCCTATAATGTAGAAAAAGAAGACTTGTCGAGACATCTGAAAATATGTTTTATTCAAAATGATCACAGGATTGCTTAAAACCCTTTATTAATGTTCGGGTTATTCAATCCCTAATCTCGATATGAACAAACATTTTGATTAATCATGAGGAGAAAGTCAGCGATACCAAGAGTCGAAGTTGGCGAATGGTGAAGAGGGATGGTGTATAGGAGAGGCTATTGGTGAGGCCGGATTTTACGGGATTTGAATGTGTTTATGACCGGACCATCTACGGTTGCCTACGTTCCCCTCATTGTGAGGAGCTCGGGTCGCCGTAGTTCGGGTGCGAGCTGTGTTTGGCTTTAGAAAAGGGGTATGAACATTTGTGGTACTTTTGGTGAAAAGGCTCGGATAGGATGTTTGGATGATAAGGTGCGGGCCTTGAGGTGATTCCTTGACAAGTCATTTTGAGCGATTCCGTTGCTTCTTGATCGTCGTCCTTCATCGGGGAGAAAGATTTTGGATGCGGCTTAAGGGCTTATGATATGTTTTGCCGTTGCTTTAGCTTGCTCCCTTGTTGTCGACAACTTCCGTTCTTCGGGCTTTAATTTTGCCCATATGTCAAACCTTCGATCGGCGGTGCTAGGTCCTTGGCCTCATTTTTTTTTTTTGAAGCTTTTGTTTTTTTTTTGAAGCTTTCTTTTTTGTTTTTTTTTTTGAAGCTTTTGTTTTCTTTTTTGAAGCTTTTGTTTTTTTTTTTGAAGCTTTTGTTTTTTTTTTTTTTTGAAGCTTTTGTTTTTTTTTGAAGCTTTTGTTTTTTTTTTTGACGCTTTTTTTTTTTTTTTTGGGCACTTGAGGACGAAGGCAAGCTTCTACTTGAACTTTCTTGATGCATGGGGGCGGAGGCAAGCCCCTATTTTTCGATATGGGGTCGATCTCCCGATCTTGAGTGACCTTTTGTTGTCCCTTGATGTTGCCGCCTTCGTTGACTTGATCAAGGTGACGATGGGGATATGTTTTGGAAAGTGTATGGCTTGATGGAGGCCTTTGTGAGGTGAGAAAAGTGTAGAGGGAGGGCATTAGTTGACTTTCGCGCACCACGTCATTAAGATCTTAATCATTTCCAGAGATTATTTGTTGAGCGATGCGAGTGATCATTTAAAATAAAACCATTTCATTAAATGTAATGTAGGTGTGCAAATAATGTCTCAAGTCTAGCGAGAAAAGAAAAAGACTCTTTTATAGAAAACTTAAGATTAACTACAATGTCCAAGGAGGACTTGATTGAACGAAGACTGTTTTAATATTAAAGGATGGGTAGCCCCTAGTCTAGCTACTCTTTGTTGTTGGGTTTGCCAAGACGCTTGAGTTTTCCATCTTTCTGTTAACTTCGATTCCATTCTTTGTAGACCGAGGCGGTGATCGGATTACGTGCCCGTAATCGAGGTGGAAGTGGAGGAATTTGAGGCCATGGAGCGGTGGGGCAAGCACAAGTTGTCCAAAGAAACGGGTCGGAAAAGTCACGGGGACGAACTTTGTCGACTGAGCATATTGATGGAAGGAAGTGAACCTGAGAGGACCTTGAGGGGTATTGGGCTCTGTTTGGGAGGATTGACGATGCGGCGGTTGTTTTGAGTGAAAGGGGTGATACTAGGCGATTGTGTCTTCGGGCCTTTCTCAAGCTTGGGCGGCATTAGACAAGTGTGCTGCAGGGCGGAGTTGTCCTATCGGATTTTCTCACTTCGAGCACTTGAATTTTGCGCGACAGAATCATTTCTTTGCACAGTTCGACATCTTGGGTCAAAGGAGTGCTAGTACTTATCATAAGATCAAGCTTCTCCTGCATTTGTTTCACTTGCTCTAACAATATTGCCACATGGGGATCAACGGGAACATTCGAGTTCTTGGAACTTGCAACAAGGCTCTTATCGGCGAGAGGGAAACATAGCCGCGGAGGTGACCGACGGGTGAATTCACTAAGTCCGGTAGACGACAACGGAAAACTTGTGGCATCCGGATTTTCTTTTAGCAACTCATGATCGCATTCGAGGTGGGTGTAGAGGCTTGAGAACATAGCCACATAGCTCAAGCGATTATGTGACGCCTGGAGCATAAGCTGGCGGTATTCGAAATTGAGGAGCAGGTGTGATGGAGCCCAACTCGTTCGAGGAGGCGAGGGCGATGGAGCCCTAATGGCTTTGAGTCTTTGGAAAGGGTGAAGAGGAATTGTACTTGGCAAGGGATCATATGTGGATGGAGGGAGGTGTTGGCCGTGGGATGGAGAGTTATAGGATGAAGGGATGAAATCAGCTTGTTTACGAAGTCTCATCTTCGACCATGACCAAGGAACCATTCGCCTCAGCTGTTACACGAACTCCATGGCGGCGGAGAGCATTGATGAGCGGGGTCACTGTTCTTCATGAATCTTATGGGCGTTTTCCAAAGCCGGGACTAACTCTTCCTTCCTAATCATCGGATTTCTTGTATCCTTGCGCACTACGCCAAATACGCCATCGAGATCATTATCATCCCATTTAACCTTGGCGTCGATCGTGAACTTATCGGAGGGCGAGAGTTCAAAGCATTTCACCAAATCCGGCTTTGCCATGGCCACATGCTTGTTGCGGTCAAACCATCCATTCTCAACATTTGTTGCGACTAAATCATCGGCTTGTCGAGTGTTGAATTCACGAGTTTGAATCATAAAATTCAATCATGTTTACATTCGCGTTGTTTGGGAAATGATCATTGGCGGGGTTGAGATCCGAGGCGCTCGAGTTTGCCCTTCTTAATTAATCCCCGAATCGCCTTTCTCAAAGTGTACGGTCGTCGGTCGTATGACCGTGGTGCTGATGGAAAGCACAATGCTTAGTGGTGTCAAAAGGGATTTTGGGATCCTTGGGGCGATAGTTTCTCATGGGTTCGAGGAGACCCTGCTCTAGCAAGCTATTTAAAACTTTGCTTAAGGGAACACCCAAATCCTCGGGATTCGAGATTTGGTCATTGACTTGGTCACCATTCTGAACAGGGTTTGCCGGTTTTGGTCCATTGGGGCGCTTAAGCTTGCCCGTTTTGATTAACCTTTGAACCGCTCTCTTCAAGACTATGCAGTTGTCGGTCGTGTGGCCATAATGATCATGGAAGGCGCAGTGCTTACTCATGTCGAGAGGTGCATTTGAGCTCCTTGGATGGTAGTCCTTGAGAGGCTCCAAAAGGCCTACCCTTACTAAGCCCTTGAAAATTAAGCCCATGGGCATCCCAAGATCATCAAAACGTTCTCGTTGCCTTAGAGGACCACCATTTCTTGGTTGCTTTTGGGGGCCGTCAATTGTACACAATGCCTTCTTTCCTCTACCGGATGTCGGAGCCGTGTTGGAAGGGTAAGGTTTATAGCGGTGAGACATGTTCAGACTCGTAGTCTTTTCCCGTGCACGAACCCTTTTGATGTAATCATCGATGTAATCGTCGAGATTCGACCTTTTGTAAACTACATTCGTGTCAGATACACAAGATTGATATGGTGAGATGGCCCGAGTCGAGCGATCGTCGATACTCTTGTCGCTAGGCTTTTCTTGTACCTTCTTAATTGGTTCTACCAATAATCCATTGGACGAGTCAATAGGAACATTAGGATTGAATGACCCCGCCACAAGATTGGCATTAGCAAACGAAACCATAGTAGGAAGTACTCTGGTGGGAGGAATGACAGTCTGAGCATTAAAAGCGTGACCGTAATCTTCCTCATAAGGCCTGGCAGTTGCCGAAGATGAAGATATATGGCTCGTAATGGGTGGATACCAGGGAGCAGTGAGTGCGGATCCGGAAAGGCTGCTTGAAAACATGAGGTTTGAGGCATCGTAACGATAGGATTGAATGTGTCTTGACCGCACCGAGGAACATGACTGCAAGGGAAATGTGTATACTGTACTTGATGAGCGAGGAGCGGCTTGCGTAACGGCCGGGTGGAGAATTTGATGAGGAGCATTTGACCTTGTCGGACTTCCCAACCGGAGGGGCGGGGTAGAGCCTGATGAAGTGGTGATAAAAGCCTAGTGGCCCACGTGATCTTGCAGTATCATAGGGGCCAGTGTGCTTTGAGAATTGGAGGAAGCAAGCTGGCCCCCTCGAACCATGGAGCTTGAGAAAGCGGCTGTCCCATTCCGAGATGGTGACCCGAGCCGACCGATGCGGTGAAGTAGTAAAGCCCGACCCTTTCCAAGGCGATGACCCGAACCGGAGCGATGTTGTGAAGTAGTAAGCCCGGCCCCTTCCAAGGCTGCGGGCGAAAGCCAGCCGACTCAATCCTGGTGGTGAGACACGAGGGGCACCGGGGCGGGTTGACCAAGGTCGGCTGTCGAGGAGTATCGAGCGATAAGGGCCGAGATGTCTTGAATCGACCAATTCCATTGATGGCCGGGCCGGGCGAGGTTTTGGAGTAGCGGCGACCCATTCCAAGTTGCGGAACGAAGCAGTGATTGAAACCCAAAGGTGAAAACGAGAGGTGCCGGGGGAAGTTGACCAAGGTCGATACGATGAGGCCGAGAGGCGGGTGAGTGATAGGCTTGGGGATGCTTGCCCCATTAGTAGTTCCACACGAAAGGGAACGGGGCATTTGATGGTAGTTGGCATGCCGGGAGGGTAATTAGCTCAATCTTCGCATCAACCGTAAAGGTTCCATTAGGGTGGTGAACAATTGCTAGCCCACAGGTTACGATACTTTCCAATAAGCGGCGATCCGAGCCTCTTGATTTTGTCTTATACGTTCCAACATCGATTCCACTGTTCGGCATTTTGCGGATTTTCGGGGTGTGGAGTTGTACGTCCCCACCGTTCTCCCCGAGTTGGTCATTACGAAACTTTGAGCTGAAGCGAAGGAGGAAACCGATGAAGTATCTGACTTCGGAGTGACCGAGTGAACAAACGATGACCGGGGTCTCGATCCAAACTTTGCTTACGTGGAAGGCACAAAAGGGTGTGGTTCGGACTCGGGAAAGCGGAACAGGTTGGTGTTTGGGCTTAGGGCTCATGCAACATGCGATTATTTGTTCTTGTTTACTTAAAACATGTTTTATTAACCTAATCGGTTGGAAAAGATTGCTCTTCTTTTTCGCAAACTACTCTGGATCCTGGATCAGTGGGCCCCGTCACTACGTCTATAAGCCCCTCGTATTCCACTCCGTATTTCGACCTCCCGGGGTGGACAGCCCGGGCGAGGGTCCTATAGGGCATGCGGGTCCCACCGACCGAAAGAAAAACGATCCTAAAAGTCGGCGGGTAATCGAGTCTTAACGAGCATTCGATGTAAATTACGGACAAAGGCGACGTCAAAAGTCAAGATCGTGTCCGAGGGCTCGACGAAAAGTCGGCATGATTTGGGCGATAAGCGTCCACAATTGATCTTGACCTGTCGTCGGTTAAGCCGTAATTAGGCATAGAATAATCATTAATCCTTGATGACTCGGTGTCAATGCTTTGGGAGTCGTGTATAATTTGTGCCGGTCGAGTCGAAGTCAAGGCGCCGGCCAATATCTTGGTCAAAGTCTGCGGCGGAAAACCGGCGAACTTCGGCGATTAGGGTCCCCAAAGATATTGAGTCGGTATGCCGACAAAGGCTTGAAAGGAAAGGTCTATACACAGACAGGGCATGACACAGACCAGACTAAAAACCAACCGGGTCTCGGACAAAGTGTGTCACGGACAAGTGCATGGTCGACACGAGGCTCCATGGAATGTTTGGGTAGTCCTGTGCTCATCCGAGAGGCGTAATAAGACCAAACGGACCGCGACAAGGATTTCCCCGGGTTAGGGACGTAGTGTGCAGTGTACGGTCACGTGCGCGTAGTGTGCAAGCAGTCTATATTCTTTTTCTGAGTAAAATAGGAAATTTTTCATGTGTCTTAAAATATGATGCATGATGATTTTTTTTTTTGAAAATTTTCTTTTTTTTTTTTGAAAATCCCTTTTTTTTTTGAATTTTTTTTTTGAAATTTAATGAACACATAAGCACGTAAGCACGAAAATTCCGACAGTTAGGGACATTATTCCGACAGTCAAAATTTTGACTTTCTCCGAGGCGGCCAAAACAACACAAAAACTGTGCAAAAATCAACACACACACAAAAATGATTTTCAAAGCCGGGACGGAAGCTTGACCCTCAAAAGCTTTTTTTTTTGAAAACGGTGATACCGGTAAGTGGGATTGTTAAACCACAATTTATCCCCGACTCGTGTTAGGAGGCGATAACGGGAAGTTTAATGGTTTCCACCAATATACCAAGTATCATTTTTTTTTTTAGAAAAAGCTTAAGTCCCCAGCGGAGTCGCCACTGTGATGATGCCCGATTTTATTTGAAAATCAAAACGGAGTCGCCACGCCATTTTAATTTTGAGGGCCAAAACTTTGAAAAATGCCCGAGATCAGAAATTTGGGTTCGGAGGTCACGTTAGGCGTCGGGAAGGACGTTAGTGTGCACCCGGCGCGCCTCGTAAAACGAGTCTTCCAAGCTGAAAATCATTTGTGTGTGTGTGTGTGTGTGTTTTGACCAAAATGAGTTGAAACTGAGAAAAACAAAAATGGGGAACTCTTTATAAGACTTTGAACAATCCCCAAGATTTTTGGTATGATTTTTGGGTTGAGTCTTGGCACTCAAAAGATTTTTTGGGAGTTGAAAAGCAATTCTGCCAGAATGAAAAAGGCAGTTGACCCTTGACTTTGAAATGGACTTAAAGGCTTCAAAACCTCAGAATCTGGGGAAAGTCCGAGAATGAAAGTTGCTTAAAACACCCTAAATAGGGTTTCTGAAAAGGAACTTTCCATTTTGGAAGTAATTTGAGGGGTCAAAACCTTCTGGAAATCTCAGATGTGAAATCTGGATTTCCAGAAGCTAATGAACTGGCCTCTAAGAGAAATATTGAAAGATTGGGTTTTACTCACGTAAAAAATAAAGTAAAAATATGTATGGAAATATCTAGATGTTGGCTACAAAAAGTATTTTGTAGTCAACACCAAATTCCAAATTTATCTATGTCCAAAAAATTAGACCATGGACTGAGGTCTGAGAAAATTGCTACTGGACAGCAACTTCTCAAGAGAGAAAATATGATTTTAAAGGGGGTTTTTGCATCCATGCTTGTCCCCATTTCCCTAGGTTTTGGTTAGTGATCACTAGACATTTTAGTGGTGAATCAACTATACCAAACCATCCTTGGGGTACATTAGGACTAAGCACTTCATTTGCTTGGGAAGGGGAATTTTATCCTTTGAAAATGAGATTTGATGCTTGAAAATGGTTTTTAGGGTTTTGAAAATGCATTTGCAAGAAAACAAGAACACATTAAAGAAAATGTTGATCCTTGTAGAAGATCATCCATGGAGATGGACTTCCATGGTGATCTTCTTGGATCTTAAGACAAGAAGAAGAATGAACTACATTTTGTAGTTTAAAGATGCATGCATGAATGAGAGACTTAGTGTAGGGAGAGGGAGGTTATACCTATCTTCCTTGTGTCTTGTGTTTGAATGGATTCAAAGGCTTGAATGTGTTTAGGATTTGAAAGTGTTTAGGGTTGATGATTTGAGTTGGTTAAAGAGAAAACAAGTAGATAACAATGAAGTCCTCTATGTTTTCTCTCTATTCCTCCTCCTAAAGGGTGATTTGAGCTTGAGTTAGTGTATGTATAAGAGTATGTATGAGAGTGATTTGAAGTGTTTGTGAGTGAGTGAGATTTGGGAAAGATTGAAGAGAAAATGGTGGCAATTCAAGTGAATTCCCACTGTTTTCTCCCTATATTTCGCCAGAGTTTCGTTGCTGTGATCAAATTGTGTTGTTTTAACTGAGAGAGGAGGGTTCAATTTATAGGCCACGGGGAGATGCAATCACATCCGTGCGGAGGGTCCTGTTGGCGTGCCTTGTTCATGCCTTTCTGATCTTTGGCTTTTGGGCGAGGAAGAATAATCTTTTTAAAATTCAAACTGAAGCTGTTTTTCAACTTACCAATTCGGGTTTTTTTTCATTTCTTTTGCTTTTTAGGATTCCTTTCCTTGTTTATCTTTAAATGGCAATGCCCACTTTACCCTTGCTTTGTTAGAAAAGTTAGGATTGTTAGGAAATGTTAGGAATGTTAAAACTTTCGTTAATTTTCTAACGAAAAAGCTACCAACTCAAATTGGAGCACTTACAGATGATGAGTCAAAAAGTGAATCATTTGAGATGTTTAGAACATCTCAAATAGATTGAGAGAGATTTCCGAAGATAAGAAAACCAATAGACATGGCTATGTCTATCTGAAGAAGTCCAAAAGTGAATCATTTGAGATGTTTAGAACATTTCAAAATGAAGTAAAAAATCAACTTGGAAAAACTATTAAAGTACTTCGATCTGATTGAGGTGGTGAATATTTAAGCCAAGAGTTTGACAATCATCTCAAGAACTGTGGAATTGTTTCAGAGTTGACTCCACCCAGAACGCCACAATGGAATGGTATGTCTGAGAGGAGGAATAGAACCTTGTTGGACATGGTTAGTTCGATGATGAGTCAAGTTGACCTTCATGTTTCCTTTTGGGGACATGCGTTAGAGATTGCTGCGTTCACACAGAACATAGTCCCTACTAAATCGTCTCATAAGACCCCACATGAGATGTGGCATGGAAGAAAACCAAATTTGTCTTTAATGAAGATTTGGGGTTGCGAAGCTTAAGTGAAGAGACTTGTCTCTGATAAGTTAGCACCAAAATCTGACAAAGTTGTTTTTGTTGGTTATCCTAAGGAAACAAAAGGATATTACTTTTAAAACTGCAATGAGAACAAAGTGTTTGTTGCTCAATATGGTAATTTTCTTGAGAAACAGTTTCTCAATAAATGATCTAGTGGGAGTAAAATTAATCTTGATGAAGTTTAAGAACCCGAAGATAACATGGAACCGAGAGTAGAGATGGAACTAAATTCACAAGGAGTTGTGGAATAGGTTCAAGATGTACAACTCCATCGTAGATCGGATAGGTTACGATCCGAACTCGAGAGATATGGATTTCTCGTATCGGAAAGTAATGAAGTGGAAGTCATTGAGAATGACGAACCTACTTCCTATCAAGAGGCGATGTCCAGTCCTGATTCGGATAAATGGCTAGGAGCCATGGAATCCGAATTGCAATCCATGCACGATAATCAAGTTTGAAACTTGATTGATCCACCTGACAGTGTTAAAACCATAGGGTGCAAGTGGGTCTTTAAGAAAAAGACCGACATGGATGGGAAGGTGCATACTTACAAGGCTAGGCTTGTAGCAAAGGGATATAGGCAAATTCATGGTATAGACTATGATGAAACCTTTTCGCCAGTTGCAATGCTTAAGTCTGTTAGAATTTTGTTGCCATAGCCACATATTATGACTATGAGATATGGCAAATGGATGTCAAAACAGCATTCTTAAATGGGAAGCTACTTGAGGATGTGTATATGACACAGCCTGAAGGGTTTTTTTATCCAAGAAATTCTAACAAAGTATGCAAGTTGCAGAGATTCATATATGGGTTGAAGCAAGCTTCTAGGAGTTGGAATCTCCGTTTTGATGAATCGATCAAAGAGTTTGGTTTCATCAAGAACTAAGATGAACCTTATGTCTACATGAAGTTCAGTGGGAGCGTAGTACTATTTCTAATATTGTATATCGATGATATCTTACTCATTGGAAACGACATTCATGCTCTTCAGATTGTCAAGTCTTGGTTAGGGAAATGTTTCTCAATGAAAGATATGGGTGAAGCCGCTTACATCCTTGGCATCAAGATCTATAGAGATAGATCTAAAAGGATGATTGGTTTGAGTCAAAGTACTTACATTGACAAAGTTCTTAGAAGATTCAAGATGGAAAATTCTAAGAGAGGAAACTTACCAATGGGTTATGGTTTTACTCTTAGCAAGACTCAGTGTCCTAAGACAACTGGTGAGCAAAAGAAAATGAATGAGATTCCATACGCTTCGGCTATTGGATCTATCATGTATGCCATGATTTGTACTAGACCTGATGTCTCGTATGCTCTAAGCATGACGAGTCGATACCAATCTGATCCTGGTGAAAACCATTGAATGGCAGTTAAGATGATCCTTAAGTACTTAAGAAGGACTAAAGATGCGTTCTTGGTATTTGGAGGGATGGAAGATGATCTTGTTGTAAAGGGTTACACAGATGCAAGCTTCCTAACTGACAAAGATGATTTTAGATCGCAATCGGGGTTTGTGTTTATGCTTAACGAAGGTGCGATTTGTTGGAAGAGTTCCAAGCAGAGTACCATAGCCGATTCTACAACTGAGGCTGAATATATAGCGGCATCCGATGTAGCTAAGGAGGCAGTTTGGATCAAGAAGTTCATTAGTGACTTAAAAGTTATTCCAAGTATCACTAATCCGATGGAACTTTATTGTGACAATAATGGTGCCATTGCTCAAGCAAAGAAACCAAGGTCACATCAACGATCCAAACACATACTTAGACGTTTCCACCTAATTCGACAATTCATATAAAGAGGAGACGTTAAGATATGCAAAGTATCAACCGATGATAACATAGGAGATCCGCTTACAAAGCCCCTCGCACAAGCGAAGCATGATGGTCATGTTAGGTCCATGGGTATACGATACATATGAAATTGGGCCTAGTGCAAGTGGGAGATTGTTGGTGTTATGCCCTAGGTGTATAGTTATTTTGACTCATAACTAATACAATTATGTAATCGTCTTTACCATTTATAAAAGAGAATGTTTATATTGAGTATTATATGCTTTACATGTTATTGTTATAATATTCTGTGTCCCTAGTTATTATGAATAACTAGTATAAGTTGGTAGTGGATAATCATGGAGATGATTATATGCATGGGGATGCACATTACACTTATGGGTACTTGTTAAAGAACAAGGTACTTGACCGACCCATCTATGAGATTTATGACATGGTTTATGGTCATATATCTCATGATTAAATCTCATGATAGTCGTGTCATTGGAATCCTTAGTACCTGAGATTATCATCGTCTTCCATATAATGAACGTTGTGTTTGATGTGGTCTAACACTATCTTTAATAGGATAGCAATAAGGGCGATGTTGACACGATTGGATTCTTGTAGGGAAGTATGATAAGTCAAGATGAGATTTATCCCTCGTTATGAGAGATGTCTGCTTGGGCACCTCCATAAATAGTGTTGATGAAATGTGTAGCCACACTCAAAGATATTTGATAAAGATCAAATGCACTTGGATTATCAACATATTCGGAATCGAGAAAGCATTGAACAATGTAAGTTGATGTGGACCATGACTTATGTTCAATATGACATCGTGTGACAAAGGGATTGTGACATTGATCTATCAAAGAATCAGCTTTGATGTTATATTTAATTGGGTGGACATAATGGCTTGCTAGAAACCACTTATGTCTTGTGAGGTTGATGTTTCAACTCACTACCAACATAAAATATAATTCCTAAAGGGTCACACACAAAGAATGAATTGGAAAATGGCTGAAATCTGGAAATTGGACATTGTCACGACTCGTGACCAGGAGCACGACTCGTGCCCTCAATCAGCACGAGTGGTTTTTTGGTCACGACTCGTGCCACGACTTGGATTGGGAAGATACGACTCGTGGCTTGCTGGAACGACTCGTGATCACGAGTCGTGCCCAGGAGCATGACTCGTGCCCTTCTGCTTAAAATCTGTTTTTGGCCCGGATTAGGGTTTTTATCCCTAATGGTTAGGAATATTTATAAAGTATAAATATGCCCTTTTGCCCCAGCCAAGACACACGAAATTTAGGCCTTGAGAAACACAAATCTCTTGATTTTTATTACGAATCAAAAATTAAAATACCCTAGATTCAATTCCATATTAGTCATAGATTGTTGAAAAGTGTTTCAACAATCGGGGATCATCTAGCAATCCAACAAGATTCGATCTTGGTTCGTTCACGTGTGGATTACCGATAGAGGGTGATTGTTTTATCACCTAAAGCTTGAAGGTATAGCATTGTTGATTCATCACCAAGGAAGAACAAGGAAGAAGATCCTAGTTTCGTCTACAAATCAAAAGGTGAAATACGTATCATGCACGAAATACAAACTCGCAATAAAGGTTAGTAAATCTATTTCATAGTTTTAATCTCTTCATGTTAGACGATTTCAAGGCTAGGGTTTTGTGAATTATATTAAAGTCTTCCGCCGCGCATGTAACCTCAAAACCCAACACGCTCGGTGATCTCATGATCCATACTTCGAGATCCATACTTCCTTCTTCAATAGTCTCATCACGACCACGCCTTTCATACTCTTCCTGACAAAAAAAAAACATTATCCAGTATGGTAGAAAACAATATTTCTTTAACTAAATAATTTATAATTGACTAATAGAAAATACTATTAACACTTACATAAATGCCCTGGTAATAAGGGTTATCCCATTTTGGCCATGAGCCATCGTTTGAACCCGCAGTATGCGTAGCAATAAACACAGCACCTGCATCAGCCTCATCTCCGTGTTTCTTTTTCTTAACATATAAAAAAATTATAAATTCAAAATTTCATCAAATAATAACAATATAAAATCAAATAGAGTATTGCTTAATTTACAAATGGATAGTAAATTAAGTAAACTTACCATTCGTTGCCAAGTCTCATTGAAGTTAATAGATCCTCCCGTGTGCACACTCCCCTGCCCCCCTTTTGAGTTCTTGTTATTCTTTGCTATTTCTGAATTTCTTTGAAATTTCTCACTTGTCCAATATGCTTCCCACTGCTCCCATACACTTGCCATGAAATTAGTTGCAGGCAAACCATCCTTTTCCCACTTTTTTTTTCATTTCCCAGACTTTACCAGCGTATCGCTTAGCAACTAATTTCTTGAAAGCCTTCTCTATTTGAATCTCTAAGAACCCGTGGCATGAATATGTGTGCTATAAAAATAGTAAAAGTAGTTAAATAAACAGGGACTAAAATAGTTGTTGCTAATTAATTATTAAGCGTAAATTAGAACACAAAGATGAACAAGGGACTGGTCTACAAACTTTACAAAAAATGGACATGATTTAGGGAGATAAATATACAACACATTAAAGACCAAATCTAAACGGCAAAAGCATTGGTTATTTGGGCAGTAAAAGCCTTTACAAAACTCCAAATGGATGTGACTAGCCAAGTCCCATATCTACTAGTCACTAGCATTGGTTATTTAGACTTTTTTAACAATCATCTATCATATATATAAAAAGAGAGCAGCAGTTGTCTTTGTTCTTTAAGTGTTCAGACCGGATAAACTATTCTTAAGAGTGAGAAATCAATAGAAAAGGAAAGAGAATTGAGTAATTTTTATCCGAAACTGGCTATACCAGATACCGTACACATCTTTTGATATTGATTTTGGTGTGGAATAAAATTCCTCAAAGTATAGCCATTGAAAATATCTCTAAACCATCGAGCAAGTTCTCGACAAGCACCATTGTAAGTGTCCCAATCTGAGCCGCCAATGT
Source organism: Adenophora triphylla var. japonica (assembly GCA_022495995.1). NCBI lineage: Eukaryota > Viridiplantae > Streptophyta > Magnoliopsida > Asterales > Campanulaceae > Adenophora > Adenophora triphylla. Next base: position 230,938 of record JAFEMH010002949.1, on the reverse strand, counting down.
TCCTTCAGCCCAATTTAACGACTTCCACATCAAATAAACATTTAAGGGCATTTTGGTCATTTTATAAGGAAATTTAAACAAGAAAGGGCCATAAAGGAATAACAAAAATAGGTCAAAAACCGGTTGGGAAGAGTCATTTCCAAGAAATTGACCAACTTTTCATTAAATGCAAGCAGCCAAAACTGCTTTCTGCAAAGTCAGGCACGCCAACATCCTCATCCGCGCGGACAGGAATGAGACTCAGTCTCGTCCGCGCGGATACCTTTGAAACCTAAAATCAGCCTATAAATTAAATCATTCTCTCTCAGTTTAAAGTATCCCACCATTCGAACCCTACTGTTATATTCGTAAAAAACCCAGAAAACAGCCTAAACACCAAGCAAAAAACACAAAACCCCAACCCAAATCTTGATCATATTCAAGCCCCAAACACAAATCCAAGGAAGATAGGGTACAACCATTGGTAAACCCTCCTTCTCCTTACCTTAATCTCCCTCATCTATGCATACATCTCACATTTTAAAGATGTAACTTGTTCACTTGCTTGTTGTTCATCCCTTGTCCTAGATCCAAGAGGATCTCCATGGAGTTCATCTCCATGGATGATTCTCTACAAGGATCTACATTTTGTTAGCTTATTGTTGTTCCTCTTTACATTAACTAGTTGTTACTTGGTCTCTTGGCCTCAAGTGTGGTCACCTTGGAGTTCATCTCCATGGATGATTACACTAAATGGTCCATATTCCCATTTTCATCTTCTTTTATGTTAATTAGTTCTTACTTGACCTAAAATGTGGTCATCTTGGAATAAATTTCCATGGATGACCATTTTAAATGGTCTAAATTGCTTTTACTTCCTTGTAAATGTGTTCTCTAGCCTTAGGTCTTCACCTTGGAACAATTTCCATGGATGAAGATCATTGAGGTTCATAGGTTACAAAAAGGGTGAAGTTGATACATTGAGTTCAAAGATCTCAAGGATGGTCATCTTAATGACCACCTTAGAAATCCACTCTAAGGTTGATACACCCTTAAACTAAACTCAATTTTCATACATTAATCTTTGTTTTATGTTAAATCTCCCCATCCCAAGCAAATGAAGTGCTTCCAAGTCCTAATGTACCCTAAGGATGGCTTGATATAGTAGATCACCACTAATCATGTTTAGTGATCACTAATCAAAGCCTAAGGAAAGTGGGGACAAGCATGGATGCAAAATTCAAAAATGTTTTTACTTATCATTTTCTATTGCAAACTCCAGTTATGATTCTGTAACTCCAATTGACATTCTGAAATGTACAGAATCAGACTGGAAAGCTGCAAAAAAGAATATTTACTGTCCCATCCGCGCGGATAGAATTGACTCTCGCTCTGGTCCGCGCGGACATGAATGTAATGGACAGACATTTTGTTTTTTAGTCATTTTTCACTCACAGAAGCACACTGTTTTGATAAATCTCAGTCCAGTCCGGTCAAAATTCTTATTTCCAGAAAATTCCTTTTGCAAAACACACACACAAACACACAAATGGTTTTCAAGTTATGAAGACTCGTTTTACGAGGCATTCCGGGTGAACGTGCTAATCGTTCTTCCCGGAGTGTAACGTGACCTCCGAACCCAAATCTCTCATTTCGGGCATTTTTCAAAGTTTTGGCCCTTAAACCAAAAACGGCGTGACGACTCCGTTTGATTTTTCAAATAATAAAAATCGGGTACATCACATTGGCGACTCCGGGGAATTAAAAAAAGGCTTTATCTTTTTTAAAAATATATATATAATAAAAAATGATATTTGGTATATAGGTGGAAACCATTAAGCTTCCTGTACCGCTTCCTAACCCGAGGCTTGGGATAAATTATGGTCTAACAAAGCCACGTACCGGCATCATTTTACAAAAAAAAAATAAAAAAAGCTTTTGTGGGTCAAACTTCCGCCCCGACACTTGAAACCATTTGTGTGTGTGTGTGTGTGTTTCCCCCATTTTTGCGTTGATTTGACCGTCCCGAAAAAATCAAAATTTTGACTATCGGATCCATTTCCTTAACTGTTTGAATTTTGTGCTTATGTGCTTATGTGTTTATTTGCTTTCAAAAAAAAAAATCGAAAATATTTTCAAAAAAAAAAAATCCAAAAAAAAAAAATCATTTTCAAAATTTTTTTGCATGCATCATGCTCTAAAAACACATGTGAAAATTTCTATTTTACTCAGAAAAAGAAGATAGACTGCCACACACTACGCGCACTTGGCCTTACACTGCACACTACGTCCTTAACCCGAGAAATTCCCAGTAGCAGCCCGTTTGGCCTTACTACGCCTCTTGGTGCGAGCACGGGACTACCCAAACATCCCTTGGAGCCTCGTGTCGACCATGCACTTGTCCGTGACACACTTTGTCCGAGACCCGGTTGGTTTTTAGTTTGGTCGGTGTCATGCCCTGTCTGTGTATACACCGTGTCAGTCAAACCTTAGTCGGCACGCTAAGTCAATATCCTTCGGAGACCCTAATCAGTCGAGGTCATACCGGTTTTCCGTCATGGACTTTGACCAAATCTTGACTGGCGTCTTGACTTTGACTTTGACTTGCACAACTTATGCACCGACTCCCGGCATGACACTGAGTCATCAAGGATTAACGATTATACCATGTCTAATTACGGCCTAGCTGACGACGGGTCAAGATCGATTATGGACATTTATCAGTCAAAACCATGCCGACTTTTCGTTAAGCCCCTCGACATGATCTTGACCTTTGACGTCAGCTTTGCCCGTAATTTACATTGAATACGCGTTAAGACTCGATTACCCGCCAGACTTTAGGATCGTTTTTCTTTTCGTTCGGTGGGACCTTCTTGCACTACAGAACCCTTGTTCGAGGTTACAGGTTGAGGGTCTGTAGCGTAGTGATGGGACCCACTAATCTAGGACATAGAGTAGTTTGCGAAAAAAGAAGAGCAATCTTTTCCAACTGCTTAGGTTTTAATAAAACACGTTTTAAGTAAACAAGAACAAATAACTGCATGTTGCATGAGCCCTAAGCCCAAACACTTACCCTCCTTCATTCCCAAATATCTGAACCCTCGTGTCTTTCCCCCGCAGCTCCTCACAAAGCTTGGTTTCGGGCGCCGGGTCACCGTCTGATTAGTTGGGAAGAATCAAGCGCATCGTCAGCTTCACCATTTGTTCTGACTCCGAGTTTCAGAATGTGTGCATCAGCTGGTAACGATGGGGACAACACCACTCCGCCTCCTGGGACTCCCCAAACAGAACAGCAGTGGAATCAGTTAGCCGAACAGATGAGATTGCGACAGGAAGCACAGATGAATAGCCTTCTGGAGGCTATTAGGAGCCATGGTTTGGCCGCCAGTCTCAATCCCGATGGCACTTTCACCGTGGAAGAAGAGGAGGACCCCAATCCCACTCTTGGTCGCCCTGAATACTCCAGGATGCCACCACCAACCTCCTATGGTACTAATACCAGAGCCCATGCTTCTCGATCTATGGGTCAGCCAGCTCCCCAACCACACACTACTGGACCCATGCAGCCTGACGAGACAAACCAGTTCACAGTTCCTCAGTGGGGACAAAATCAGCATGGGATGTCTTCCCATGGTTGGGGGTACCTCGGAATGCCGCATCAAGTTGGGATCCTGCCTCAGTTTGGAACCGATCAGTCTGGACCTTCACAGCAACAGTTTGGAATGCCGCCACCACAGTTTGTCTAGGGCAACAGCTAGGAGCCCCTCTTCTAAGTAATGTTGGTCCAGCTGCCACTAACACCTCTCTGGCTTCCACAAACCCATTTCTTACTCAGGGTCCAATGGGCCAGCAAGCCCCTATCCTAGTTTCATCAGAATCACCAGGACCGCAGTACCCTCCCGGTTATACACCCTCGCCTCAGCCAGGCATGCAGTTCAACAACCAGGGGCAGCAACCCGCATTTAAGCCTACTTATGAGTCTCACTCTGGAAACCCAAACTATCCGGCTACCTCAGGTCTGCCTCCACCTTCTCTGCCCCTTGGAAACCCATAGCAAGCCGCTGGGTTCTATCCCTTTGCCCAAGCTCCTACCTACACTCCCCAGGGTAATTTGGGCCAAGGACAGGTTTTCACCTATGCCCCCGGACCAGCCATTCCTTCCGCCAGTGCACCACCAACGGCTAGTCCTCTTCCTTACTCAAATATCGGCTCAGGCATTCCCGCTCCACCTTTGGATCCCCATTTGGCCTGGTTTATGGAGCAATACAAGGAAATGAAAGCGCGGACTTCTTTGAATTATTTGTCAAAGAACACTGCTCTTCGGCCTACAAATCCCGACTCCATTATACCCCTGCCTCACAAGTTCGTGATGCCCAATCTCGACTTGTTTGGCTGGAGTACGTGCCCTAAAACTCACTTGGACACCTATACTTTGGCAATGAAAGCTAAGGGATGCACAAACCAGCAGTTGGCCGACTACTTCAGTCTCTCTTTGAAGTCAGGAGCTTTGAAATGGTTCTTTCGATTGAAGCCTGAAGCTAGGGCTACTTGGGAACAGATTACTAGTGCTTTCACTAAGAAATACAAAGCTAATCTGGAATGGGAGACAAACGAGTTGACTTGCGGACAACGGTGCGGCGCCCAACAAGAACATCAGGGATTTTTACAAGCGGTGGAATTTGAAACTTAGTGAGATGGCCATTCCTCCTTCTGAAGAAGATCAGTTGGATATCTTCCAGTCATGCCTAAATCCGCATTTGAGAACCTCCCTCAGCCACTTCCCCTACTCGGACTTACGTGCAATGGTTAACTCCGGGGCCAAATTTGAAAAGGCTTATAATCAACAGCAGGCTGCTAGCTATGCGGGACAGGACTGTAACAATGCCACTTCCTTTGTTCCCAAGAAACACGATGCATCCAGATACGGCTCCAAGGCTTGGGAAACTTTGGGATGCCTTTGAGTGATATCTTCAGAGGTTTGGTAAAATAAGGTTTGCTCCGGCCTTTAGATAATTATCAGCCTAGAGGCCCCAATGCTCCTTTGGATACCTCCAAGCATTGTGCCTTTCATCAGTACCATGGGCACCTGACAGATGATTGCGTCCCCTTGAAAAAGGCCGTCCAAAGGTTGATTGAGCAAGGGAGGTTAGAGGTGCCTGAAGGGCCTAATACTATCAATAACCCGTTCCCTAGAAATAACAACATGAGTGTCAACATGGTTGAGTTTGGTGATTCAAGCCTTGTGGGCATAATGGAATTTGACTCGCCCCTTTGTGAGGTCGATGAACCAGTCATCGCAGGCAATGAAAATGGTTGGATTGAGCAAGAGATTGCCAAAGAAATCCTGATCAAAAGATCTGCAATAGCTCCCATCTCCAGCGTCGAAGAGTAGATGCATGGTCCAACAGCAAAGAGCGGCTAGACTAGGGGCTACCTATCTTTAAATTAAATTGAAATGTTAAAATAGTCTTTTAGTCAACCTTAGTAGGTTCTAGTACTTCTCTTTCACCTAAGTCCGTCTTGGGCACTTGTTGGTTTAGTCCACCTCGAATGTTGTGGTAAGAAGTTTAACTATCATTTAAAATTTCAATATATATATGTCTTCTTTCTTTTCTTGCTAGACTCGAGACATCACTTGCACACCCACGTTACACTTAATTGAAATGGTTTTATCCTAAATGATCACTTGTGCTGCTCAACCACTAATTCTTTGAAATGATTAATATTTAAATTAATCGGAGTGAGAAAATCAATTGATATCCTTCTCAAATTGGGGCTTACCAACTCCCCATCTTGCACCTCATATTCTCACATCTCTTTCATCATCCTCGTCATTTCGTTGATCAAGAATTTGCATGAATCTTCCTCAAGTAAGCTTAAGCAAGCAATGAGGACTCAATTTCGTTTAGGTCATCCGGTAGGGATTGCGGTTGAAGCCTTTCACTCTAGGAAAGCCATTACCTCACCCTCACTAAACAATACCCTTTCATTTCAAGATCGGCATGTTTTGAAACCCTGTTTAGCCATCACCTTTGCTCCTTACTGAGAGAAGTCCAAGCAAGGCCAAGAAGTTAACTTCGAGAGTCGGCGATGCGCAAAATATCTCAAGCCATGAAGGAAGGACAAAGATAATCCTCAACTCCTCAGGAGGCTTTCCAAGTCAAAAAAAAAAAAAAAGGATTTTAAATCCTCACAATTCAGCAAGAATCCTCAATGTCCCAGAAGGCCTTTAAAAAAAAAAAAAAGACTGGCGATCCTCACGATTCAGCAAAAGTCTCCGACTTCTCAAGAAGCTCTCCAATGATCAAAAAGGAGCCCGAATTCTCGCAAGATTCGCAAAAGTTCTCGATAGCTTGGACTTCCTCTCACTATTACCTTAATCAATCCCAAGCCATCCTCTCGATTTTAGAGGATATTCCCATTTACCTTAACCAATCCCAAGCCATCCTCTCGATTTTAGAGGATATTCCCATTTCCTTAACCTCTCGCTTTTAGAGGATATTCCTGTTACCATTACCCTTGCCTTTGGCCAAAGTCAAAATCTGACCTCTCATTCTTAGAGGCAAATCAGTTTCCTTACCTTAGAAATCCTAAACACATCCCTGCAAGCCAACCTCTCATCTTTAGAGGCTTAGTCAGTAAAAAGCCCAACCGACCTCTCATGTTAAAGAGGTCATGATATCCTAAATCACCCGATGGCCGATCGAAGCCCGGAAACCCAGCTACAGTCCCTATCGGATAATAATTTCATTCCAATATCTTCGAGAGCTAAGTCAAATTAATGCTTCATTGCTTGCTTAAATTGGAATCTAATCCATCTTGGCTCAAAGTCATCAATCTAAGATTGTGCAAATTCAATCCATTCATTTGGCACTTCATGTGAGCACATTTCATTTCTCTTCCCCAAACACTTGCCGTGGATGTCCCACTGGGGCTTCACATCCGTGCCTTTCATCGACACTCCAGGAGGACATGTTTTTTTTCAATCCTCAAAATCCTCAAAGGTCCTCAAATCCTCGAATTTCAACATTCATTCTCTTTTCAATCGGGATAAGCCCGAACTACGGCGACCTGAGCTCTTCATAATGGAGGGAACGTAGGCAACCATAATTGGTCCGGTCGAAATCACAAACAAATCTCAAAAAAAAAAATCGGTCTCATCAAGGACCGTCCCTATACACTTTCCGTCCTTCCGAGCTTGATTCTCGATATCAGTTGGTTTTCTCCTTGTGATTAATCAAAATATTTGTTCATATCAGATTTAGTGTTCGAATAACCCGAACATCAATAAAGGGTTTTAAGCAGCTTTGTGATCATCATGAATAAGACAAATTTTCAAGTGTCTCGACAAGTCTTCTCTGTCTCCATCATAAGGAAATAGAGCCAAACATTGTCTTTCTGTCAGCAGGGGTTTCCATACACTTTTCCATACTTGTGATGCTTATACTCTCCCAAAAGAGTTAAACTCAAAAGCGAGAGTGTCATACACAAATTCGGGATACATTCCCACTTTTCGAAAGATGTGCCCCTGCACGTAAATATTTCCGAGTCTTGTCTAGTGACTAATTGACTAAAGTCTGAAAAGATGGGTGCCTCCTTGACCACATGATAACTTTGTCTGCAATAAGACTGCTTTGAATTTCTTCAAGCTGGGGCTTCGCTAAGAGGTTCTCTCAGGTTCTCCTATATCTGCTCTTCAAGCTGGGGCTTCACCACCTTGGTCCACGTTGGGTTCCTCCCTTTGTTATATGATTGATTTGCCCCTTACCAGATTCCCTCCCGGTTTGCTTTGCATCATCAACTGGGGCTTCGCCAAGCCGGGATCATTCTCTGCACGTTCTCTGCTGCTTGCCGTCTCGGATGCACGACACACTTTGTTCTCATCAGCAATGAATCAATCTGCTACAACCTACACTCTCAGAGTACGCCCCCACTTGCTCAAAATCTGTCTCAAACAGTCTCCAGACATATACATCCCAATACATCCCCTCTCATCACCATGCATCCCCACAAAAATCTCCCCAGGGCTCATGTAGCATGCACAAAACTTGAATCAATAGGAAAAACCCTAAGTGATTGAAGATCATAAATCATAATTTCCCTGCCAAAAGCTTGGGCTAAGTGCATCTCCAAAAGCAAGTGAATGCATCATCTCGCGAATATATGTAGTGATACTTTCATACATTGTCTCATAATCATTTTGGTTCTATGCATGCATCTGTCATCATGAATGTCATATATGCATCCTCCTCTCTACTAACAAATGCAGCAATTCAAACATGAAAGACCAGTTTTCCGTTACGACCTGAAGCCTCTTCGCAGCAAGGATGGTCTCCATCGAAGCGTAATGACAATGACTTCAACAGTATGGCCCAAATAACTGGCAAGACCCTCAAGTCAAAAATCATCGGGTCCACCCCTCAGAGTCAAAAAAAAAATTCCTTGGGTCCACCCCTCTTGTCAAAGAATCCTCGGGTCCATCCCTCGAGTCAAAGAATCATCGGGTCCACCTCTCAGAATCAAAAAGTCATCGGCCCCGTCGCCAAGTTATCAGCGAAATCCGTTTTTCATGGCAAACAGCAAAATTCATGTCCTATCCGACAAATGCCTCCAAAGACAGCAAATCGTCAACAGAGACCGTCCCGCGAACGGCAATCCAACAACTCTTCATCAACATCAGCCGTAGCCTCAGTCCTTCCGGCAGCTACAGGTAAGCACAGCTCAGGTATGAAAGCATATCTTAGTCAATTACTAGCATTATCATCAAACTTCGGGTGACTCCCAAATACAGTCAAACCTCGGGTGACTCCCAGATAATAGTCAATCCTCGGGTGACTCCCAGATAATAGTCAATCCTCGGGTGACTCCCAGATAACAGTCAAACTTCGGGTGACTCCCAGGTAATAGTCAATTCTCGGGTGACTCCCAGATAAAAGTCAAACTTCGGGTGACTCCCATATAACAGTCAAATCCTCGGGTGACTCCCAAATACAGTCAAATCCTCGGGTGACTCCCAGATAACAGTCAAACTTCGGGTGACTCCCAGATAACAGTCAAATCCTCGGGTGACTCCCAAATATAGTCAAATCCTCGGGTGGCTCCCAAATACAGTCAAACCTCGGATGACTCCCAAATACAGTCAAACCTCGGGTGACTCCCAGATAACAGTCAAATCCTCGGGTGACTCCCAGATAACAGTCAAACCTCGGGTGACTTCCAAATACAGTCAATCCTCGGGTGACTCCCAGATAACAGTCAAACCTCGAGTGACTCCCAAATACAGTCAAACCTCGGGTGACTCCCGGATAACGATCAAACCTCGGGTGACTCCCAATCACGGTCAATCCTCGGGTGACTCCCAAATCTGATCAAACCTCGAGTGACTCCCAAAATAGTCAATCCTCGGGTGACTCCCAAATCTGATCAAACCTCGGGTGACTCCCGGATCTCGAGTCAAACCTCGGGTGACTCCCAAATACTGATCAAACCTCGGGTGACTCCCGGAATCTGATCAAACCTCGGGTGACTCCCCGAAAAGCAGTCAAAACCTCGGGTGACTCCCAATACGAGTCAAACCTCGGGTGACTCCCAAAAATAGTCAATCCTCGGGTGACTCCCAAATACAGTCAAACTTCGGGAGACTCCCAAATACAGTCAAACCTCGGGTGACTCCCAAAAATAGTCAATCCTCGGGTGACTCCCAAATACAGTCAAACCTCGGGTGACTCCCAAATCTGATCAAACCTCGGGTGACTCCCAAATGCTGATCAAACACAGGGTGACTCCCCTAAGAACAGTCAATCTTGGGTACAAAGCCCGTGGCCTCTCGTTATCGCCACCTCTTTGACGAACTACGTACAAATTTGATTCCCATCCGGGATACGTAGGTAGCCTACCATAGGTCCAGCCACTTAACCAACACGGTCACCCTTTTCCCCGACAGTTCTCGTAAGCCCGAATTTTCCCCAGCGAGAACACCTTCAAATAGTCTCCCTCAGGTACAAAACCTCAGCTTAGGTTCATACTCCTGAACCGGGTCCCCACTTAGGTTCAAACTCCTGAACTAAGTCCCCATTTAAGTTCATACTCCTGAACCAAACCTCAACTTAGGTTCATACTCCTGAACTAAGTCCCCATTTAGGTTCATACTCCTGAACTAAACCTCAACTTATGTTCATCCCCGACGAAAGCCAACGGAATCCCGTTTCTTTCTACGGCAGTAAAACGTAAGCCCGTTTTCTCCAAGGAAAGTTAACGGAATCACGTTTCTTTCCTCATTTTCATCTACGGCAGTAAAACGTAAGCCCGTTTTCTCCAACGAAAGTTAACGGAATCCCGTTTCTTTCCTCGTTTTCACCTCCGGCAGTAAAACGTAAGCCCGATTTCTCCAGCGAAAGTTAACGGAATCCCGTTTCTTTCCTCATTTCCATCCCCAGCAGTTTTTGAACTACGTATAGGCTTGATTCCCATTCGGGATACGTAGGTAGCCTACCATAGGTCCAGCCACTCGACCAACACAGTCATCCTTTTCCCCGGCAGTAAAACGTAAGCCCAATTCTCCGACAAAAGCTAACGGAATCCCGTTTCTTTCCTCATTTCCATCTTTAAGATTTGAGGCACCTAAAACGCCATCTTCAAGGTCCAAGGCACCTAAAACGCCATCATCAAGGTCCGAGGCACCTAAAACGCCATCTTCAAGGTTCGAGGTACCTAAAACGCCATCATCAAGGTCCGAGGCACCTAAAACGCCATCTTCAAGGTCCGAGGCACCTAAAACGCCATCATCAAGGTCTGAGGCACCTAAAACGCCATCTTCAAGGTCCGAGGCACCTAAAACGCCATCATCAAAGTCTGAGGCACCTAAAACGCCATCTTCAAGGTCCGAGGCACCTAAAATGCCATCATCAAGGTCCGAGGCACCTAAAACGCCATCTTCAAGGTCTGAGGCACCTAAAACGCCATCATCAAGGTCCGAGGCACCTAAAATGCCATCTTCAAGGTCTGAGGCACCTAAAACGCCATCATCAAGGTCTGAGGCACCTAAAATGCCATCTTCAAGGTCCGAGGCACCTAAAACGCCATCTTCAAGGTCTGAGGCACCTAAAACACCATCATCAAGGTCTGAGGCACCTAAAATGCCATCTTCAAGGTCTGATGCACCTAAAACGCCATCTTCAAGGCTTGAGGCACCTAAACGCTATCACTTCAGTTTCGACACGAAACACGAGGAAAGCGATAAATCGCAATCATCCTCTAAATTCGACAAACTGAAATCATTACCAGGTTGACATCCTAAAACAGTCACTCTAGGGTCGACGTCTGAAGATAGTCGAAAGACCCGAACTACGATCGGCTTGATTCCTCTTAAGGATACGTAGGTAGCCAACCATTAGGTGCAGCCATCAGACCAAAATGGTCATTCCTTTCCCAAGCGGTCCGACCAAGATGGTCACCTTCTTCTCCCCAGTAGATTGGGACCTCACTTTTATCGACGACCCCACTTCCTCCGAAAGTGCCGTCGCCGAGGGGCTATTGTAAGTGTCCCAATCTGAGCCGCCAATGTTCCTTCAGCCCAATTTAATGACTTTCACGTCAAATAAACATTTAAGGGCATTTTGGTCATTTTCTAAGGCAATTTAAACAAGAAAGGACCATAAAGGAATAACAAATATAGGTCAAAAACCGGTTGGGAAGAGTCATTTCCAAGAAATTGACCAACTTTTCATTAAATGCAAGTAGCCAAAACTGCTTTCTGCAAAGTCAGGCACACCAACATCCTCATCCGCGCGGACAGGAATGAGACTCAGTCTCATCCGCGCGGATACCTTTGAAATCTAAAATCAGCCTATAAATTAAATCATTCTCTCTCAGTTTAAAGGATCCCACCATTCGAACCCTACTGTTATATTCGTAAAAAACCCAGAAAATAGCCTAAACACCAAGCAAAAAACACAAAACCCCAACACAAATCTTGATCATATTCAAGCCCCAAACACAAATCCAAGGAAGATAGGGTACAACCATTGGTAAACCCTCCTTCTCCTTACCTTAATATCCCTCATCCATGCATACATCTCACATTTTAAAGATGTAACTTGTTCACTTGCTTGTTGTTCATCCCTTGTCCTAGATCAAAGAGGATCTCCATGGTGTTCATCTCCATGGATGATTCTCTACAAGGATCTACATTTTTTTAGCTTATTGTTGTTTCTCTTTACATTAACTAGTTGTTACTTGGTCTCTTGGCCTCAAGTGTGGTCACCTTGGAGTTCATCTCCATGGATGATCACACTAAATGGTCCATATTCCCATTTTCATCTTCTTTTATGTTAATTAGTTCTTACTTGACCTAAAATGTGATCATCTTGGAATAAATTTCCATGGATGACCATTTTAAATGGTCTAAATTGCTTTTACTTCCTTGTAAATGTGTTCTCTAGCCTTAGGTCTTCACCTTGGAACAATTTCCATGGATGAAGATCATTGAGGTTCATAGGTTACAAAAAGGGTGAAGTTGATACATTGAGTTCAAAGATCTCAAGGATGGTCATCTTAATGACCACCTTAGAAATCCACTCTAAGGTTGATACACCCTTAATCTAAACTCAATTTTCATACATTAATCTTTGTTTTATGTTAAATCTCCCCATCCCAAGCAAATGAAGTGCTTCCAAGTCCTAATATACCCTAAGGATGGCTTGATATAGTAGATCACCACTAATCATGTTTAGTGATCACTAATCAAAGCCTAAGGAAAGTGGGGACAAGCATGGATGCAAAATTCAAAAATGTTTTTACTTATCATTTTACATTTGCAAACTCCGGTTCGATTACGTAACTCCGAGTTGACATTACGGAATTTACGAATCGGCTGAAAGCTACAAAAAATATTCTTGTCCCATCCGCGCGGACAGAATTGACTCTCGCTCTGGTCTGCGCGGACATGAATGTAATGGACAGACATTTTGTTTTTCAGTCATATTTCACTCACAGAAGCACACTGTTTTGATAAATCTCAGTCCAGTCCGGTCAAAATTCTTATTTCCAGAAAATTCCTTTTGCAAAACACACACACACACACACAAATTGTTTACAAGTTAGGAAGACTCGTTTTACGAGGCATTCCGGGTGAACGTGCTAATCGTTCTTCCCGGAGTGTAACGTGACCTCCGAACCCAAATCTCTCATTTCGGGCATTTTTCAAAGTTTTGGCCCTTAAGCCAAAAACGGTGTGGCGACTCCGTTTGATTTTTCAAATAATAAAAATCGGGTACATCACAACCATGTACAAACCTATTAAGATATTAATTAAAAAACAATATATCAATATATAGACAAATAAAAAGATAATAAAATCAATGTATAACTTTTAAATGTAACATAGAAATAATATAAATAATGAATTGACATTTAAATATATGACATTTACAATGAAATAATACTTACTGGCCACTGGGAGAGATAGAAATTTCCCATTTTCCTTCTGCATCAATATTTGCGTCCAAGAGAACCATCCTGGATGGTTCATTAGTCTCCCTAACGGGAACACTAGAGCTCCCATTACCTGGACTGGTCACATCCTTATCCGTAAAGACTGGATGCTCTGCACTACGTTCAGAACTAGTGCCCCTCCTTGATGAAATAATACCATGCACAAAAGTTGCAAATTTCCCTCTCTTTGAACGATTGCTACCTCGATCAGACATATCTAAACTAGAATATAAAATATGTAGACAGAAAATGAATCAAGTAGAACAAAATTTAAATAGTAGCAAGCATTCATTTAGACTACAATAATAAAATGTAAACATTATTTACAAAATATTATATGAATTAAGACTAAACTGATTCATTCACTATCAAACTCAAATACATATAAGGCCAACATGAATAAGATTTTGCCCCTGGTCCAAATGGAGAAAAACCATCCGTACATATCACCAACCTTATATTTCTAGGATCCGCAGAAAAATCAGGGTAAGTGACATCAAAATGTTTCCATGCTTCACCGTCAGAAGGATGAGTCATCACACCATCTTCACAAGGACACTCTTTGTGCCAACACATGGCTTCTGAGATTTCTTTCAATGCATAAATTCGTTGCAACCTGGGAATTAGCGGCATATAGCGCAACTGAGCCCGAGGCACGTTTTTCTTGTGCTTGGCACTACCACGATGTTGTGGCTTATACCTACTAAGTCCACATATCGAACATGAATTGAGACCCTCATTTTCCTTATAAAAAAGCATGCACTGATTCTTGCAAGCATAAATTTTAACATACCCAAGACCAATATGCCCCACCAACTTTTTTGTCTCATAAAAATTGTGAACCATATTATTTTCTTCGGGTAGCATCCGTTGTCCCCATGACATGATACGATCGTAAGTATGTTGGCTCATATTTGTATCAGCCTTGATAGTTAGAAGCTCAGTCACTTGCTCTAACACTGTAGCCTTTGCACCAGGATGAATTTTCTCATTTGCAGAGTCCATTAAATCCATAAACTTCTTTGCAACATGATTTGGTGCCTCTTTTGGATTAGGGTTCTAATCAAACTCTAGGCCAGCCGCATTTCAAACCATATCATCCAAACCCACAAACGACTCCTCTTCATCAACCAAATGTTCAGGTTCCCTTGGCGGACCACGTAATACAGTAGGACAATTACGAACACTTGTTTCAACCACATAACGCTCCCCGTGCGCTACCCATACCTTGTAAACATCAACAAACCCTGCCTCCATAAGATGTTTCTTTACAAATCCAACACTCAGAAATTTTCTATTCTTACACTTTTTACAAGGACACCTAATCTTATCATCACGCATGCACTGGGGATGCGCTCTAGCAAACTCCACGAAATGTTCTAAACCTTCTAAGAATTGAGGTCGGACACCCCTTCTACCGAGATTCCTACGATTATCCATCAAACTACGATCTTCTTTAGACATAATTAACTCCTGCATTTCATAATATATTAACAGTTCAGATGTAATTAACGCATTATCATTTCCTAAATTTGAATTTCAAACTTAAAAGCAATAAGACACTTCATTTAGGTTTAGAATTGGGGTTGGCTTCTATCCCATCCCGAAATGCACGATTATATGAATTGCAAATATCCCTTTGTCTACTTGCTTTATAATTGAAAATCAAGAAATTTTGGCAGCATAACCCCAAGGTCTCCAAGTGCACGACGTAGACTAGGTCAATCAAACACTATTGATTAGAATCGACAGTATGTAATCAACCATGTCTAGTATACACTCAGAGAACAATAGGAATGCAACCGAAATATCTCAACTATCGACTATTCAAGCAATTTTAATAGACAAAGATGATATTTACCAAATCATATAATCGTGCATTCAAGACTGTCCACACGGACAATTTAAGAATCGATGACTACATGTTGACCTCAACATGATAAGTTAATGATTCTTAAACGGGTTTCTAAGTTTTTGTGTTCATTATCGTAAAATGCATAATTTTACAATAATGAATTAACACACACATCTATCACATTTTTTAAATTATAAATATTTTGAATAATTTTAAATATTACTCCCTCCGTCCCAGACCAAGGGTCCTGGGGTTGGATTTCATGCTTCTTAAGAAATTTTTAAAAAAATTTATAAAGAATTGTAAGTGGGTAGAAGATTAGAGGAGAGAGAATATAAAAGTTAAATGTGGGGTAGGGAATAGTAGTTAATGATTGGATTTTTTATAAGTGGGTAGAAAATTAGAGGAGAAAGAATGTAAAAGTTAAATGTGGGGTAGGAAATAGTAGTTAATGATTGGTTTTTTTGTAAATATGTTAACATTATAACGGTATAATGAATGGTTTTTTTGTAAATATATTTAAATTATAAGGGTATAAATGTCCGAAACACTGTTCAAAACTTGCCATTTATTGAAGGGACTCTTGAAATGGGACGGAACAAAAAGGAAAGTAGGACCCTTGAAGTGGGACATATGGAGTAATATTTAATTCTTTGTTATAAAGTATATCATTCCATAGGATGAAAGGACAATTCATGTCCATTAGGTTTAGAATTGGGGTTGGCTTCTATACCATTCCGAAATGCACGATTATATGAATTACAAATATCACTTTGTCTATTTACTTTATAATCGAAAATCGAGTAATTTTGGCAGCATAACCCCATGGTTCTCCAAGTGCACGACGTAGGCTAGGTTAATCAAACACTATCGATTAGAATCGACAGTATGTAATCAACCATGTCTAGTATACACTCAGAGAATAATAGGAATGCAACCGAAATATCTAAACTATCGACTATTCAAGCAATTTTAATAGACAAAGATGATATTTACAAAATCATATAATCGTGCATTTCAAGACTGTCCACACTGAAAATTTAAGAATCAATGACTACATGTTGAGCTCAACATGATAAGTTAAATATTCTTAAAAGGGTTTCTAAGCTTTTATGTTGCACACAACCGTCACAACGTTACGTCGTAACATGACTTTTTATTCATTACCGTAAAATGCATAATTTTACAATAATGAATTAACAGATACATCTATCACATTTTTTAAATTATTAATATTTTGAATAATTTTAAATATTAATATTTAATTCTTTGTGTTTCACACAAATTTCGACAGGTGAATTTGTCTTCTCAAGGAGGTTTGGGCACAAAATGGAATATGATCCTCAAAGCAAGATGAACACAAGGATATAACGAGGAAACCCTTAGAGAAATCGTCCAAGAGAAAAACCTCGGGAGGCTTTTGGCAAGCCTGCCTAAACCAAACAAGTTTTATTAAGTATTTTAGAGTTTTTGAGTACAAGTGTAGAGTAGTGTAAGCAAAATTGTGTAACGTGAACAAGAGTGCTTTCTAAGAGCAATATATAGGCGTTATTGTAACTGAAAATATCAACTTGAATGTCCTGCTGATCTTGCACCTATAATCTCGCTTCTTGTTGATGGAGTCCAACCGTTATCCTTTGGTTGATAGTTTGAATCTGTTTGTGTTGCTCTTTGACTAGGTCTAAACGGTCACATGGGTAAATTATTTATTTATAATTCTGTTCCTGAAAAATAGGATACACACAACAAATAATTTCAAGGCGTTAGTCCAAGATGTAAATCAAGACGTTACCTCAAGATGGATGTCCAAGATGCAAAACATGTTGAGTGGATTTTTTAGGACGTAACAATTGCCCCCAAAATATTGAAGCGTTCCATGTTGAATACGGAGGGCTTTAATATTTTGCCAAGTGTCATTTCAGGCTTAAAAGGAAGGTGATGAGGTGGTTGGCCCGCACGATGCTCGAGGGTTTTAGGACTCATTATGGGCTTTATAATGGTCTTGTCAAATTCATTTTGAATTTTCAAAAAGGAAACCATATTTCGCCAAATTGCTCCTCTTTTGCCGGCGTCATTGTCTCTGTTTTGTCTCCGGTGAGTATTCTCCCTTTTGTTTCTCTGTTTATTTTCTGTCCATTGCTTATGGAGGGAAAGGCAGTTATTGATGTTGAGGCCACTCCCCCAAGGGTTTTAAGTGCTTAGGGTTTATAAAAAAGAAGGATGACGAGAGGTGCAACTTCAGCGCATCCCATGTTGATGCGTTGAAGAGGAACAATGCATTTCCCTCAAGCGCAAAGTTTCTGGTACCAGGCGAAGCTGGGAGTGCCGACTGTTTTTCCGTTGATTGGGTAGGTTTCTATGAGTATCCCTTTACAATAGGTTTAAAATTCCCCTTTTCTCCCAAGATTACCCGCTTCTTTAAGGCCACGAAGCTCTCCAATTGTCAACTGATGCCCATTGGCTGGCGTACTTTGTACACATTAGATAGGATTTCATCAGAATAGGGGTTGGTTGCTGGTCTAGAAGAGTTGGCTTTTTCGTATGACATTAGGGCTTTTGGGAATGGTATGTTTAACTTTAGGATTAAGCCAAGTAGGAATCCTTTGGTTTTTGGGTTAGATGTTGCTGATAGAGGGTGGAAACACAAGTTTTTCTATGTGAAGAAGGCTAGTTTGGAGAGAGGAGGCAAGGAGTTGACATCTGCTTGGATCCGCGAGGGTAGACGTTTTATTGCTTGGCTTACCTCTTTATGTCTTGCTGGACTTGTTGGTTGTAACCATCTGTTTATTTCCCATTTTTTTTGTGTAGTTGTATCGTTAGAAGAATTGTTCCCACCTACTGAGGGAACAGCTGCCAATGTTGAATCAATCTTGAATTTATCTCTTGACTCTTTACGAAAGTATAAACCTACCCTGTTGAGTTTGTTGGCGAGGATTCCAGGGAGGAGGAAAGAGTTTCCATCAGTGTTGGTCCAGTCAAGATGTCTTCTGGTAAAATCATTCTTCATAAAAATGACGCTTGACTTCAATATCCCTCTGACACTTGTTGTTTTAATGAAACAGTAACTCGTTCAAAGGCATGTTTTGATGTATCTGATATCATGGCCAATTTAAGAGCTAAGGTTGGGGTGAAACTAGAGGGAGGTAAACCTCCTCTACCCAAGGGAGATAGCATAACCAGGGCTGGCAAGAAAAGGAAAGCTGACGACACGGTGATTATGGTAGAAGAAGAGAGTTTGAAGGAGAAGGTAAAAAATCTTCTTTTTTATTTACATAGGATCTTTTAAATGTTCACTTTGCTTGGTCTGCTTTATAGGTATTGAAGTTTATGGGGTCTTTGGCGGAGGAGATAGAAATGAAGGAGGATCGTATTAGGATCCTAACGCAGAAGGTGAAGATGGGAGAGGAGAAGGTTGCACAAGAGAAAGCAAAAAATGAACAAGTAGAGAAGGAGCTGACAGACCTTACTACAAGGATGTTGAGGGTGGAGATGGAACATATCAAGGAGATGGCAGAAGCGAAAGAGCAATTAATGGCAGACGCTACTAAATCAGTAATGGAAAGTAGAATCACCATGATGAGAGAATACGAGGCTGGAAAGCATGAGGCTTGGAAGATTGATGAAGAGGTCGCAATGTTGGAGGCATTTTTATGTGAATAGGTTGATGTAGGCGAAGTGAACTCGTATGAAATCAAGGTGCCGGGAAGAGATGAGGCAAGAAAGGAGGAAGAGAAGATCGAAGCCGGACCTTCTGCTAAGGAAAATGAGGGTAAGGAAAGTGATGCCCCTGCAACATAAAATAATTTAATATTTATGTTTTAAAAAATATTTGCGTTTTGTCTGTTCGTGCCTCTGTTGGCACGTTAATTTGGGTTTTAAAAGTAGGGGGTTGGTGCCCAAGACAATTATACTTTTGGAATTTTTGTAAGTGGCTCATAAGAGTTCGAACAACTTAGTTTTTTGATGGTGTTGGGTTGGTCCAACATCTTGGGTGTTTTGGTAACTTTTAACTGCAATGGTGCTTTTAGATGCTTTATACCTTTGAGTACTTTTTTGCTTTAGGTACGGAAGACAACACGTACAAGTTTTGTAACCGGTTGGCAAAGATAACATGCAACGATGTTATAACCAAGTTGTAAAGATAACATGCAACGATGTTATAACCAAGTGATAGGTGACATGTAGAAATGTCACTTGTCGGAGTCCTTAGGTAACATGTTAATGTTACAATCCTTAGTTCACATCTTTGAATTTTAGGATATCAAATGCGATTCCCTTGACAAGGCGAATTGTATTTGCTATTCTAAGTCGAGTGTGAAAATCGTGCGCCCAGGCGGTTATGGTTATCATCTTATAAATACGTTGCAGAGATGCTTATAAGTATAGGGAATCATGTACCTTAGATTTACCAAGAAACGTTGGTTCTTTCGAGCAGCTCGCCATGTGATTTTGTAAAGCTCTCTATCCACGGTCCAGTAGTGTCTAATCTTGCATCACAAGAATATATTAGGAGTTGGGTGTTAGCTTAGCTAACACCCCTCCAATGCTTAAGTCAGTAGAGGTTTTAATGAAAAGCTAAATGGTTTGAAAGGCAGTAAAAATTTAATTTTAAGAAGAAATTCGTACCTTGTTGTTAAAATTGCGATGAATTTTAACTTACTCGTAATACCACTCAAGGTGTAGCTCATGGCGTCATATTGGAAGGTGACAGCTTGCCCCAGTCACGTCCAGCTAGCTAACTGTTATACTTCACCATCTTCGTCGTCATGGACCTCGAAGCATATTTAGTCTTACTGGTCATGTTTAATGAGTAGAGCACGCCTTCATATCTGTTTTGCAACACTCCTTTGCGGCTTGTTGATCGCCCTTCACCATGATGACTCCCCAAGGTGTTGGCATCTTAACACATTGATGATACGCAGAAGGAACCGCCCTCATATTATGGATCCATGGCCGGCCCAAGATGAGGTTATAGGAGGATGGGCAATCAATTACGCATACCCTTTTCATAGAGTTCATTCATTCTACATAGATGGGTAACTTAATTTCTCCAATGGTCTGCTTGGTTTCCCCGCTGAAGCCTACCAAGACGGAGGAATTTCTTACGACTTCTGACAGGGTAATCATCATTTCTTCCAAGGTACTCTTCATGATCAAATTGACAGAGCTGTCATTGTCGATCAGGATGCGTTTCACCTTGCAATTGGCAATTTGCAAGGTGATGAACAGACTGTCATGGTGCGGGTCGGAAATGCCTTCTTTGTCTTCGTCATCAAAAATGATTTGCTCTTCAAGGGAGTGATCCGGACGTCTAGTAGGCAATTCCGTCTTGTCTTCCTTAGAATCCTTAGCGTGACGTTTGGCTGCAGAATACGTGGTGCCACAAATGTCTGATCCTCCTGTAATGAAGTTGATCACCTTAGTGGCAGGAGGACGCGAAGACGGAGCTTCAGTAACAGTTTCCTTTGTTTCAGCCCTTCCTTTCCTTTTTCCCAATAAATCTTTGAGGAGTCCTTTCGACAGTAAGTGTTTTGGTAGAAAAAACAATAAAGTAGAATCTTAACTATGTTTAGTGTGTGGATTGAACAATAAGGAGGGAACTATGGAATTCGATTATATGGAACAAAAGAATGAAAAAGAGATAATGACAACACGATTTGTTAACGAGGAAAACCTTGGAGGTGATAACCTCTTTGGAAAAAACCCCGGGAGTTAGGTCTCCAACCTTAAAGGTTTCACTATAATGATCACAAATACAACTTTGGAAGATAATGGAGAGGATTACAAGAGCTTTTTGTGTAGAGTGTGTGCGTATGAGCATGAATGTGTTTTTCCGTCTCCATTTCCCCTTAAATACAAGTAGATATGAAAGAGTCAATATGGTTCCTATAATCTCGGCATTTTGGTTTATCATTTCAACCTCCAGTGAGACCAAGTCGCCCTAGCCGTTTGAAGGTGCATTGAACGTGCTTGGAGATTGTTCCGCATTCCTCTCTTAATTGCGAAAAATAAGAATAAGAATATTAGGAAATATTGAACAAGTAAATATTAAAACAATACTTACAAAGTGTAATGACATCTCGATATGCGGGATCAATTGAAGATGTCGCCATGTTGAAAAATGCCCACAACAATTTGTCCCCAAAAACATTTGACTATGTTGGCAATCGAAGAGGCAAAATGTTTTCTCTTGATTAACCGTTCATCTTCTAACCGGCTTCAATGCGACGGTTAGGGATACGAGGCGACTAAAAAGGAAGAGTTTTGATAACCGCAATTACGGATAACTATTGTGATTATCCAATCTTCTCCAAACTCTTTATCCAAATCGACGTCTCCTACTATATTACGGGAGAGTAATCTTCTAAAGCATACGGTTTTTATCTTTCCTCTATAATTACGACGCTCTCAAATAAGTAAGTCGGAATCAACGTATCACTTGGCTATTTTATTGAATCCTGCTAACATATATTCTTATATGCGGTGACTTTCTCCGGCTTGACGACAAGTGATATTGTGGCCAAATATAAAGGTAAGATGAAAGCGGAAGAGAACATACGAGAGATAGATAAGATTACTGCGAAGAGAAAAAGGGTGGAACAAATCTCGGTGTAGAGAAACAAATTTGGAATGAAGAAGTGTTGGAAAATCGGTAAGAGTTGCTTTTGAATCGTGGACACCTTGATCCTCTTTTATTTTTTAGTAAAATACCTCTTCTTGTTGATGATAGATTGTCTCGATGGCTAAATTAATGTCCAAAGAAATTAGGACATTGAGGGAAAAATGCGATACCTACGACATGAGTAAGGTTGAATATGAGAAGGACTTGAAGGAAGGCTGCAAGCATAATAAGGGAAAGGGGATTGGAGATCGGGGACAAGAATGAAGAGATATTAAAATGGCGGTCCAGGCTCGCAAGCGTTGACATCGAGTCATGAAAGGGAGATGGAAGCATTTCGGGACGACTTGGTGCATGAGGCCGCAAAAGCAGTCTTTGAAACTAGAATCCAAATGATTGAGGAATATCGGGCGGGAGAGCATGTGAGTTGGAACCTGAATGAAGAGAAAATGGCTTTGCGGAATTCACGAGGAAAAAGCAATCGATGATTTCAAGGATGCGGAGCAGTGGTGAGGACACCGACACAGGGTGATTTTTAGAAACCCGGAGAAGTTAGTCCGAGCAATACCTCCGACAGATGCCACTGAAAAGGTAAAATAAACTTGCTCTTGATGTTACTTGGGGTGGAATCCCTTAAGACAATTTTTATTTTCGTTTGGTTTGTAATGGGTCCATAAGGACTAAAGACAATCTTTTTATGTGTTGGGTTGGTCCAACACTTGTGCACGTTCTTGTTGGTAGTTCGGATACTTTATGGTTGCTTTAGATTAGTTATGGTTTAATAGTTTTCAAGCACGTCAAGGCTTGTTTCTTTTGGATAATTTTTTGTATGTTTTGCACATATGGTGACATGATAGTATGTCGAAATGATAGGTACTTAGGATGACATGTATACGTCATAAACCGTAGATACTTAGATGACACGTATATGCCATAAACCGTAGATACTTAGATGACACGAATATGCCATAACCATAAGAATAATACTTAAGATCAATCATCTAGCGAGTGGGAATGGGTAAGCTATATGAGTTTACCCATATAGGCCCACCCCACACCTCAATTAGTGAGATAACTTGCGCTCCGGGCGAAGGTGTGGTAACCTAACTTCTTAAGAAAGAGGTAATTAACTCTTTAAACCTTAGAAGGGATTGTGTACCTTTACTTGAGAAGAGATGGCCGAGTCTCTAACGGAGGAGAAATCGTTGTTCCTTGCGTGCATTCGATATGTCCCCATGTAAATGTGTCAATACCTCATAAGATAGAAACACGTTAAAAACGGACGCCAACTAAGGTTGACGTCTCTCCACAAAGTATATTAGCGACATCTTAACTTGTAAATAATAAAAAAGATGCATAGGAGAAAAGAAAGGTTGTAAAGAATTAAAAGACGATTCATACTGGAAAGATGAGTTCATGGGAAATATATTTAAATGTAATACCTTTTGAGATGAATGGCGTTCCAACTTCGCGGTATCATTTGGCCATCCAAGGTTGCAAGGCGATATGCTCCTTTTCCGGCTTGTGCATCTATTAAGTAGGGTCCCTCCCATTTTGGGGCGAGCTTGCTGCATTGGGCTCCTTGGTATTTTGGAATGCCTTTCGTAGGACTAAGTCTCCTACTTGAAACCTTCTAACCCTTACGTTTTTATTGTAAGATCGGGCTACCCTTTGCTGATATCCGCCATGCGAACTTTGGCCATGTCCCTTAGCTCGTCCACGGTATCCGTGTCATGTATCAAGATGTCTTTATTATGTTCGGATGTCGGTATTTGTATCTTGCCGTTGGTACAAGGACCTCGTGGAATAACGATTCGGTTCCAAATACAAGTGAATAGGGGTTTGACCGGTAGCATTCTTAGATGTCGTCTGTCGGCCCATAGGACCATTGGTAACTCTTACGCCCAACGTCCTTTCTTGGTTTAGTCTCTTTTTAAGTTGCCGATTATTATTTTGTTGCTAGACTCTGTCGTCCATTGGCTTGAGGGTGAACAGGCGAAGATGTCACCATCTTAACACTCCAAGATGTCAAGAAATCTTGGGTCCTCTTCTTGATGAATTGAGAGCCGTTGTCACAAATTATCTCTAATGGAATTCCGAATCGGTGAATATGTTCCTTTTGATAAAAGATATCACTTCTTTGTCACGAACTTGCACATATGCCTCGGCCTCTACCCATTTAGAAAAGTAGTCTGTCATGGCCAAAAGAAATACTCGTCCCCCTAGTGCTATGGGAAGTTTTCCTACTATGTCCATTCCCCAAACCATAAAAGGCCATGGTGACGGGATAGGATGTAGCGGTTCGGTGGTGGTGCGGGATGTCCCCATGTCGTTGACGGGAATCACATTTCTTTGCGTAGTCAACGGCATCTTTTCTCATTGTAGGCCGAAATAGCCCATTCTAAGAGCTTTAGTATGTAAACTTACGCCCCGATATGATTTCCACAATCTCCTTCGTGCGGCTCCTTGAGAACCTGATGGGCTCTATACGCCTCTAGACATCTTAAGTAGTGACTGCGTGATTTTCTAAACAAGAGATTATCAATAAGTAAATATTTAGATACTCTTACCACGAAGGCTCTTGCATTTTCTCCTTGGTAGGATCGTATCATCTAAGAGATATTTGATAATAGGAGGCTGTCCCGAGGTTCTGCGGGAGAGGCAAGTATGTCGGCATCCGGGCGAACATCTCAAGATGGTCAATTCTTTGGGACGTCAACATGTATGATTGGGATCTTGGTTTGTGAGAAGCTTTTGAAGGCTGAACCCAAGTTTGCGAGCATCGCTTGAGAATTTTCTTCCCGTGGGATTTGTTCCAAGGAAAATGTTTTGAATTTGGCCGAAATAATTTTTACAATTTCCAAATATGTTGTCATCTTAGCGTTCTTCGCGACGTAGGACCCGTTGTGCGATTAACAATTAGTAATGAATCCATGAACACCGGATATGCTTGACATCTAAGTCTTGGGCTGCATTAAACCTGCAATTAGAGCCTCATACTCGCTTCATTGTTGGTAGCCTTGAAGCGCAGGCGATAGATTGTGGTATTACGTCCCCTTGTGGCGATTTTAGTACAACTCCAAGACCTGTACCTCTCATGTTGGAAGCACCGTCCGTGTAGAGAGTCCAAATTTTTAGGATGTCATCATCTTGAAGTTGCTTTGTACTTCCAATTCCACCTCTTGTTGTAGGGTTGGTGAAATCGGCCACAAAATCGCCGGGGCTTGGGATTTTATTGCGGTTAAGGGCTCGTACTTGATGTCGTATGTGCTTAATTGTACAGACCATTTCGCCATTCGACCCGACATCTCTGGTTTTCTCATGACATTCTTAATAGGATAGTTAGTGCGTACAATAATAGTATGTGTTTCAAAATAGTGCCTTAATTTAATAGAAGCAGATTATCAAAGCTAAAATTAATTTTTGTAAATGAGAATACCTGGTCTCGGCATCTAAGAGTGTCTTACTTATATAGTAGATGGGTTGCTTTGATTACCATCTCGTTCTGTCACCAAGGCTGCGCTTACGGCGCCTTCGGACTTCTTGCTAGGTAGATGTAAAGATGTTCTTCCATCGAGGTTTGGCCAATAAGGGAGGTGTCGACGGGTAAGTTTTGAGCTCTTGAAAAGCTTCTTCATGTTGTTCCTCCCATTGGAACTTCTTGTTCTTTCTTAAGATGTCGTAGAAAGGTTTGCATCGATCCGAGGATTTTGAAATGAATCTAGTGAGTGCGGCAATTTTTCCTGTCAATCTTTGGACGTCCTTGACAGTATTGAGGTGATGACAGGTTGAGAATAGCGCGTATTTGTTTGGGGCGGCTTCAATGCCTCTTTTAGTAACCATATAACCCGTAAACTTGCCGGCCTTCATTCCGAAGTTGCATTTAGCCGGATTAAGTTTCATATTGAAACAATCCAAGATGTCAAAAGCTTGAGAGAGGTTGCTTATGTGATCCTCGGCCTTCTTGGATTTTACTACCATGTTGTCGATGTATACCTCCATTGTGTCCCCAATCTGATCCTTAAACATCTTGTTGACGAGCCTTTGATACGTTGCACCCGCATTTTTAGTCCAAAAGGCATGGCAATATAACAATAAATACTGTGGGGGTTATGAAGGCGGTGTCCTCTTGGTCGGAGATGGTTCCATCTCGAATTTGTTGAAATCCCGAGGACGCGTCCATGAAATTGAGGAGTTCGTGACCCGAGGTGGCATCAACTAATGAATCTATGTGCGGCAAAGGGAAAGGATCTTTTGGGCGAGGCTTTATTTAAGTCGGTGAAGTCGACGCAAACTCGCCATTTCCCGTTTCTCTTCTCTACCACAACCACATTCGCCAACCATCTTGGATAATCGACCTCCCGTATCATGTTGGCTTTGAGTAAGCGCTCTACCTCCTCCTTGATGATCTAATTTCTGGTTTCTGCAAACTTTCTACGTTTCTGGTGCACTGGTTTAAAGCTAGGATCTACGTTAAGTTTGTGAGTGATGACATCTTTGCTAATGCCTGTCATGTCATCATGTTTCCAAGCGAAACTCTTTATTCTGCTTCTTAATAGGTTCACAAGCTTCTCTTCTATATCTGACGGGATGTCAGTGCCAATAAGTACTTTGATGTCCGGGTTGGAAGGATCTAACAATACTTCTTTCACATCATCCTCCCTAGCTTCCAGGACTTCACGTACTTTCCTCGGTAATTGATATGCTTGTTTTGGAAATGTAGACGCCTTCATTGAAGTTTTGTAACATTCCTTGGCCACCTGTTGATCACTGTAAATCTTAGCGACACCCCAAGGTGTTGGAAACTTCACACACTGATGGTAAGTGGAGGGTACGGCCTTCATTCCGTGAATCCACGGTCTTCCAAGAATGACATTGTAAGATGTTGCGCAATCAATTACCTTGAGAACCGTTCCATGGTGTTGAGGCCCTTTGAGTATATTGGAAGCTTTATCTCCCCCACCGTTTCTTTGACTTCACCACCGAAGCCTACCAAAGATCGAAGACTTTTTGACAATCTCCGATTACGGGATGTTCATTTCCTTAAGGGTACCCAACATAATAAGATTGACGGAGCTGCCCCCATCTACCGTAATACGTCGTATTGCACGGTTGGCGATCTGCAAGGAAATAACCAGACCATCATGATGGGGTTCCAAAGCAAGTTATCATGATCACTTTCATCAAAGTTAATTGGATCCGGGCAAGGTGTCGACATCCCGGGCCGTCTCTCTCGGCTTTTCCTCTTTTGACTCCTTAGCGTGTCGTTTTGCGGCGAGAATAGGATGTTCCACATATTTACGAGCCTCCACTGATGAAGTTGATCACCTTTGTTGATGCCGGGGAGAAACCGGCCTTTCGGCTTCATGAGGAGCTTACGCATTTTCACCTTCTTCTTTACGGATCCCAACAACTCCTTAAGATGTCCTTTCGAGAGCAAGTAACCGATCTCCTTTCTTAACGCGATGCGGTCTTGATAACGTGTCCAAAGTCTTCATGGTAAGCGCACCATTTTGATTTGTCACGCCATCCCGTGGTTTTGTCCGTTTTCTTTGGCCATCCGGCTTTGTCTCCTAGGTTGCCCATTGCACAGAGTACACTGAAATGTCAACGAAAAACAATAATCGAAATGTTAGGCACATTATCACTATCTTCATCCTCACCGTCTCTTTTGAATTAATTTTGCTAGTGTCAATTCTCGGATAAGGATTGGGACGGTTGTTCTGCGATGGGACGATTCGGTCTTTACGTCGGGATGGTCATATGTCGACATCTTGGATGACGACTTCGATCTTCGCAGCTCATCTTCCTCCGAGTCTTATGAACCTTAATGCCCTTCTCATGACTTCTTCTAGCCGCTTACAAGGAGTCATTACCAAATCTTAATAATATCGTGAATCTTTCTTCAACCCCATTTGGAATGCTTACGTGGTGTCGACATGTCAAGATTGGGAATTTCTAACACCTCCTTATTGAACCGATGGACATAATCCTTGAGTCTCATTAGGCCGCCGGGTCACATTGTAGAGATCACTTGTCAACTTTTCAAATTGTCGATTGCATGAGAATTGGTTATAGAACATGTTGATGAGCCGGGCGTATGAACCAATTGAACCTAGGGGTTGCCTAATCGGCCATTTGAGAGCCGGTCCGGACAAGGTGGATCCAAATCCCTGCATAAGCGAGCCTCCGTATTGAAGCGGGATATGGATTATGTCCATCTTTTCTTGATAGTGTGCAACATGCTCCTGCGGGTCCGTGGTGCCGTCGTACAACTTCATAGATGGTACTTGAAACGCTTCGGGATGTCGACATTTGCAATTCTTTGGGACAAACGGGATTGATTGTAACAGCTTTGGGTCACCGGTTGAATTGGAGGAGTTACACTGGCACGTTCATTATCGGCTCTACGAGATCCCGCATCCGTTTAGCTAGTGGGTTTCCTACAAAAGGGTCGGCCATAGGAATACGATTGAAATTATTATTATTAAAAGATTATTTAGCAAACCAGAATCGTCCGTAGTAGTCGTGACAGTAGTGTTGTCTATAAATGGAATGAATGGGGTGAATCCTGCGGAAGATGGCGTCAATGGGGTGTCCCCGGCAAAGATGTCGACATCATTAAAGATGTCGGCGGAGGAGGACTTGCCCATTGGAATGAATTCATTACGAAATGTAGATCCTCCGGTGTTGTCAAAGTTGAGAATCCTTGCACGCAGCGGTGATATATTCTCAAGCCGAGATGCGATGAGCCGTTGGTCTTTACGCATCTTAATCATGGAATTGGTCAACACCTTCGAATTGTTATCTTCTGGTCCAACCTTTGATTCAACCCGGTCAAGATACTCGGATGTCGGCATCTGCATTGGAAGACGTTGCCCCCTTTTGTGGTGTCTTCGTAGGTTGAGTTGGCCGAGACCCGGTGCGAGGAGGTGGTGGTAACAAGCCGGTTCTACCTCGATGTGGGAACAACGGCGGGACCTTTGCCGGCGGTGGACACATTGGGGGGTGCAGACATAGTGAATTTGATTAGGAAATGTTTCAAATAACCGATAAACCACGAGGCCCCTCGGTGGGCGCCAAATTGTATTGGTAGAAAAAACAATAAAGTAGAATCTTAACTATGTTTAGTGTGTGGATTGAACAATAAGGAGGGAACTATGGAATTCGATTATATGGAACAAAAGAATGAAAAAGAGATAATGACAACACGATTTGTTAACGAGGAAAACCTTGGAGGTGATAACCTCTTTGGAAAAAACCCCGGGAGTTAGGTCTCCAACCTTAAAGGTTTCACTATAATGATCACAAATACAACTTTGGAAGATAATGGAGAGGATTACAAGAGCTTTTTGTGTAGAGTGTGTGCGTATGAGCGTGAATGTGTTTTTCCGTCTCCATTTCCCCTTAAATACAAGTAGATATGAAAGAGTCAATATGGTTCCTATAATCTCGGCATTTTGGTTTATCATTTCAACCTCCGTGAGACCAAGTCGCCCTAGCCGTTTGAAGGTCTGTTGAACGTGCTTGGAGATTGTTCCGCATTCCTCTCTTAATTACTGAAAAATAAGAATAAGAATATCAGGAAATATTGAACAAGTAAATATTAAAACAATACTTACAGTGTAATGACATCTCGATATGCAGGATCAATTGAAGAACGTGCTTGGAGATTGTTCCGCATTCCTCTCATATGTAGGCGTCTTCTTTGATGCCTTGCCATGGATCATTTCATCTTCTTCCAACCTGATGAAACGGACAGACCTTGTCCTGACTTCTTCTAGGCTTCGAGATGGGAACATGACAAGGTCTTGGTAGAATGGTGATTCTCTCTTTAGTCCCATCTTGAAAGCTTCGGTCGCAGTCGACGCATCAATGTGTGGAATGCTTACAGCTTCCTTGTTGAACCGGAAGACGTAGTCTTTTAAGGTTTCATCGGGTTGTTGTACGATCCTGTAAAGGTCACTTGTCAATTTTTCAAACACACGATTGCAAGAAAATTGGTTAAGAAACGTGTTAACTAATTGAGAGTAGGATTCGATAGAGTACATAGGCTGATTAGTTAGCCACATCAAGGCGGGACCAGACAAGGTGGAGCCAAAGCCCCTGCATAAGCAAACTTCTTTAAGATGCAGAGGGATGCTGATGATATCCATCTTTTCTTGGTATAAGGCAATATGTTCGATAGGATCCGTCGTGCCATCGTATTGCTTCATGGGGGTAATTTAAATCTCTTAGGGATCTCCACTCCAGCTATTGCAGGGACAAAGCGTGAATCATGATGGCTGGTTGGAGATGCTTGGTTGAAGGGTAAGGTGACTCTGGGAACCTTCATGAGGATTTCTTTAAGTTCTTTGCACTTCTCTTGCAAGGGCGGTATCTACAACAGGGTTAGTGGCAACAATAGGATTAAAAGGAGTATTGAATAAGTTGAAACTTCCTGTTTGCCCCACGGGAGGTGGGGTTGCAAAGGTGAAGCATGACGTCAGTGGTATCGGGTTGGATGTGACGATGGTGCTTTCAGTTTGAACAGTGCTGGATATGGATGTAACGCCTTGACTGCCTTGCGCACTCGTCCCAACACCTGGAAAAAGAGTTCTGGGCTGCAAAGGTGAGACCTCTGACGTGCTGGTTACGGGAAGGGTGAACCCGGAAGCTGAGAAATCATGATGTAGCCTATTGATGTGATTAAAGATCATTTGATTGGTGTGTTGTTGCCCATCTATCTGATCTTTCAACTGTTGCATCATAGACGTCATGGCAGTTATTACTCCTAGTGAAATGTCTGGCAGCGACATGTTCGAAGTTCTACCTTGGCTGAGCCCCTGATTTTGAGGCATGGCGGCACCGGAGCCCACAGGTGAATGTGCGCTAGATGTCATAGGCAAGCTTGAAATGATGGTCATTGCCCCGGTCGTGATGATGGGGGTATACATAGCTGAGGTTGGATTGCTCATCTTGAATGGAATCTAAAAAACCAAAGTTCCCACAGACGGCGCCAAATTGTTTCGGACAAATTTCGACAGGTGAATTTGTCTTCTCAAGGAGGTTTGGGCACAAATGGAATATGATCCTCAAAGCAAGATGAACACAAGGATATAACGAGGAAACCCTTAGAGCAATCGTGCAAGAGAAAAATCTCGGGAGGCTTTTGGCAAGCCTGCCTAAACCAAACAAGTTTTATTAAGTATTTTAGAGTTTTTGAGTACAAGTGCAGAGTAGTGTAAGTAAAATTGTGTAACGTGAACAAGAGTGCTTTCTAAGAGCAATATATAGGCATTATTGTAACTGAAAATATCAACTTGAATGTCCTGCTGATCTTTCGCCTAGAATCTCGCTTCTTGTTGATAGAGTCCGACCGTTATCCTTTGGTTGATAGTTTGAATCCATTTGTGTTGCTCTTTGACTAGGTCTAAATGGTCACATGGGTAAATTATTTATTTATAATTCTGTTCCTGAAAAATAGGATACACACAACAAATAATTTCTAGGCGTTAGTCCAAGATGTAAATCAAGACGTTACCTCAAGATGGATGTCCAAGATGCAGAACATGTTGAGTGGATTTTTTAGGACGTAACACTTTGTTGACCCTATTAACCTCAAGTGTCACTTCTATCTTGTGTTTATCTAGGAACATGATGTTTCAGTTTCTTACTTGATCGCTCAAATCAATTTCCTTTTCTTTTTCCACTTATCTATTTCTTAATTTTCAGCTTTGACCACTAAAAGATTACAAACCAAAATAAAAGATAAAAAAGAAAATCACAAGCTTGACCCTAAAATTGGTCTTATCTACAACATCTAACATGATTCAAAATCAAACCAAGCAAATCATGTTATGTTCTTTCATAAACTGAATAGGAAAAGATCATAATCCAAAGGGGAACAAATGTTGCACATTAACCATGCCCATCCCTACTCTTCACATGAAAAATCATAAATAAATAAATAAAAACTATATATATAGACCCACAGCTTGAACTTAAGTTGTCTTTTTCTTTAACATAACTTGTCTTTTTTTCTAAAAAAACATCCACCGAAATTCAGTCAATCAATAACATCAATAAAATTAGAACCTTAAAGATGAAAATTCTTCAGAAAAAGAAGATGAATCAATCACCCAACCTACATTCAATAAAAAAATCCCACATAAAAAAAGGTTCAATTCTGAAAATCCAGTTGATAATTAAACAACAGAAACTCCTATCTATCTCATATAGCTCGCTAAAACCCTAAAGGAATAAAAAAACCCATCAATGTACATCGATTCAACCCTCAATTCAAAGCCAAAAATCCAATCTTTCCCCACAAAAATTCAATGAATTCCCAATAAGATCAGACCAAACAAACAGAAACATCAATCAAAATCATGGCTGATTACATAACAAGCATGTTTAGAACAATGTACCTCTAGTGAAAGATCATACCGACCAGTGACAAAAACAAATCGCTTGAATATCCTACACAATCAAAACAAACAAACAACATTAACATTTGAATGCAGTAGGAGAGAGAGAGAGAAAGAGCGAGAGAGAGAGAGAGAGAGAGAGAAAGCGAGAGAGAAAGAGCGAGAGAGAAAGAGCGAGCGAGAGAGAGAGCGAGCGAGATTACTAACCGAACCGAAGGAGGTGAGAGATGAAGAGTGCAAATCAATGACGGCGGCGTGGTGTTTTCAACGGAGTGTTTTTCTGATTAAGAGTGCGAATAAACGAAACAGATTGGGGGTTTAGGTTATTATTTATACTTCAAATTACCGACGGAATTTATAGCGTTACCGACGGACTCAAATGAAATTTTTTAAAAAAAGATTCCCGGAAAATAAAATTAAAATTCCGTCGGTAACCGTTGAATGTTTGTCGTTAAATTTTCGCTGGTAATTAGCATGTTTCTAGTAGTGCGGTCATTCCCACATCTGAAGAAAGTTTGGAGAAGAAAGCGAAGGAAGAAGAAGATCTAATCACTATAGATGAGAAGGCTCATTTGCAGATCATCAAGTGGCTTGATGTTGTCATCTTGGCTGATGTTGCTTATTGTAGTGATTAAGGTGGGGCTTTGTGGTTGTTGTTGGAGAAGATTTTACTAATGAAGTCTCTAACGAACAAGCTATACATGAAGTAAAAGTTGTACACTCTCTGAATTTCTGAAGGTACATCTATTAGGGAACACCTAGATCGATTTTATTCTTTATTACATGAACTGCGTAATATTGAAATTGATATCGATAATAGAGATGCTGCTTTTATTTTGTTGGCTTCTTTACCATTGTCATATGAGAGACATGTATACTCCTATATTGGTGGTAAGGACACGGTTACTTTATAAGAGGTAAAGATTGGCCTCAAGACCAAAAAGTTGCACCAAAATGCAGTTGGTATTTGTATAGAATCTCAATCATCAAGGTTAGTTGCGGAAGGCAATAAGGGCCAATATCGGAGAAACTCGGGTTACTCTAGAAGCGGTTCAAGATCTGGAGATGTCTGTTATTACTCCAAGGAGATAGGCCATTGGAAACATGATTGTCCAATGATGAAAAAAAGCGAGCAATTTGGGACAACTATATACATGCTAGATGACGATTTGGAGGACTATGCTCTAGTAAACGAAGAAGACAAAGTCATGGAAGATGCATGGATTATGGATTTTGTAGCTTCTTATCATATGTGTTCGCGCAAGGAATGGTTTTCAATGTACGAGCATGTGGAGGGTGGAGATATTTATATGGCTAATGGGTCCGTAAGCAAGGTTGTTGACATGGGTTCCATAAGGGTGCAAACTTCTAGTGGTAAGTTTGGTACATTGAACGAGGTTAGACATGTTCCTAAAGTAGCAAAGAATCTAATATCGCTTAGTCGGCTAAACAAGATGGGATAAAACAAGGTTCCTTGTATCTACTCTAAGGTTCTAAGTTTTTTGGCTCAAGTGGCGAGCGTCGTACTATAAATGATATGATAAAGACACATTTGGAGGAAGCATGTTGTAAGGCTTCTCGTGGGGTGACTGGCAAACAGGTGGAGCAACGAGTTACTCAAGATGGAGTTGAACTGAGCAAGCCACAGTTAGTGAGTCGACACACACAATCTGATTATGTGGAGGAGAAAGGGAGGATAAGCTTAATATCCTATGTTAGAGCAGCACTAGCACATATGAAAATTGAATGAGTCAAAAAGCAATGCTAGGAATTCTGCGGATTATAACACTTCATCTATTATGGTTGGCAAGATCAAATGCATGCTGAATTTGCTTAATTACTAGTGAGGGCAATTCTGGGTGCCTACTGCAGTGGCATGGTTTTGGTGTCTTAAAGAAACAGTTTGGTGCTCGACGAAGCACAATTGGGTGTCAAGTGGGATACATTTGGGTGTCTGGAAAACACATTTGTTTACGTGTTGAACGAGTTTGATCAACTGTTGCATCAAGTATTTGGGTGTTCTGCGTAACACATTTGGGTGTCTAGGGAGATACACATTTGGCTCTCCAAAGGACAAGTTGAGTCTTCAGTGTAACACAGCTGAGGCAAGGGTGGAGAAATCCGTTCTGATATTGGTTTGAGAGATTCAAAGCAAGTTCGAGATTTGTTAGGATTAGGTGTCTTTAAATTGTTGAAGTTCGATTCGAAGAGGGAGTCCAAGAATAAATGTAAGGTTGATTTGAATTCAAGGCGACAAAGGAGAAAGAGATTGAAGATGTTTTGAAAACAAGGATAAAAAATAATAATAGGAAAGCTTGTTTCCTTAAATGGATTTGGCTTTTCCCTCAAGGTTTTGGAATCATTTTGGATTGGGGTTTTGACAGTATAAATACTCCCTTCTCCCTAGAGTTGTTTTTCATTCTAGTGTGACAGATTATCAATAATTCGAGGATCCAACTAAGTGATTTTTATGGGCTTAATAGATTTTCTAGCTTGTATGTAACAGTACAATTTGTTCTCATCTATTTCTCTAGATTAGGGTTGCATTGTTGTGAATTATTGTGATAAAAAATTCGTGCATATAATTAGAGAGTTTGTAATTGGTGATTCTCTATATTAATGATATTGTTCTCGTTCTGATCGATGTACGTATCCATATTGGTGAACAACGTAAATATTTGTGTTTGTATGCATGTGCATGCTACCCCAAATGGGTAAGTATGTATATTGAGCTCGGAGTATTTTGGATGCATAAACATTGTATATTATTGATTTGGTTGATATGAAGAATATGAGATATGAAGTAATTGTTTTAATAAAAGAAATAGTTATCTTTTATAGCACAAAATCTGGGGAGAAACGCGTTTCTCCGTCGCCCATGGAGAAACGGGGCTTGTTTTGTCGTGCGACATACCTAGCCAATAGCCAGAAGCTTTGGAAAGGATATCCAGAAGCTTTGGAAAGGATATCCAGAAACCAAATATTTTTTCTGGATATCCTTTACAAAGCTTCTGGATATCCATTTCAAAGGATATCCAGAAGCTTTGTAAAGGATATCCAGAAAAAAAATACTTGGTTTCTGGATATCCTTTACAAAGCTTCTGGATATCCATTTCAAAGCTTCTGGATATCCAGAAGCTTTGTAAAGGATATCCAGAAACTGGCTACTTATGTCGTGCGACATAACAAGCCCGTTTCTCCAAGAAACGCGTTTCTCCCCAGACGCACTCCTTTTATAGTTCATGTATCTAAATTAAGAATATTAAATTATGGAGTTATTGAAGGGAGAAAGGATTAACAGAGAGAAAGAGAGAGAGATTGAAATGGAGAAAAGAAATAAAGGGAACGGAATGTTGGGGAGAAATACAGACCGATGCGGTGGTGTTTGATAGCAAGAAACACCAGCAAGCAATTAATATTTATTTTTAAATTATTTTATTTTGTGAACTAATTCAATTTGTGGGTGAACCTTTGAGTTGAATTAAAATAATCATTTCATATTTCTTTTACCCAATAATTATCAATATTCTCACTTATCTAATAAGAGCCACTAAATATGAAGATTGACAGTAACTTTTTTACAAA
>JAFEMH010002949.1:0-190000 GCA_022495995.1 Adenophora triphylla var. japonica | reverse complement strand
CGGGATAAAACACATGTGCACGACACATGACTTTTAAAGGGGTAATTTAATAAAAAAATAAAAATAATAATAATAAAATAATAATAATAATAATAAAATAATAATAATAAAATAATAATAATAATAATAATAAAAAATAATAAAATAATAATAATAATAAAATATTAATAATAATAATAATAAAATAATAATAATAATATTAATAAAAAAATAATAAAATAATAATAATAATAAAAAAAATAATAATAATAATAAAATAAAAATAATATTATTATAATTATTATTTTTATTATTATTATTTTATTAAGACTGCTGCCTCCCTCCCCCTACAACAACACCCATTCTTCAAAATCTCAAATTTCAAATAATTTAAAATGGATTAATCAAAAATCAAATTCTAAATCCAGATTTAAAGTAACATCAAAGATAATATTTCAAAATCATGTTCCAGATAGTTTTAAAAAGAATTTCAAAAGGGGAGAGAGAAGTGGCCGTAAAACATGGGAGGAAAGCCGGATGCCAAACATTCCACTTCCAAAATTGCCTCCAAGATAAAACTACACTCCCCAAACTCGCATTATTTTTTCTTCTGTATAGTAGAGAGAGGAATGGATGGATATGGATATAGATCTTGATCTAGATCTAAAAAAGGAGAGGGGGAAGTGGATTTGTTTAGATCATAGAGAATGAGGGGGGAATGGTCAGGGACTGAGGTGGGTAAGGGCGGTGTGAGAATGGGGATGGGAAATTGGACGACAATGGTGTTGTTGGAGTAAGGGTGGGAATGCCCGGGAGGAAGGGGAAAGCTGGAAAGGAGGGTTTTTAGATTTTAGATTTGGGGTTAATGGGTTTTTATTTTCTTAAATTATTTGACTTTATTATTATTATTATTGTTATTATTATTATTATTATTATTATTATTATTATTATTATTATTTTATTATTATTATTATTATTTTATTATTATATTATTTTATTACTATTTTTTATTATTTTTTTATTATTATTTTTTTATTATTATTATTTTATTATTATTTTTATTATTATTTTATTATTTTTATTATTTTTTATTATTATTATTTTTTTACTTTATGTTTGACTCACTTTTGTATAAATACTCCGGAAATGACAAAAATGCCCCTTTAAAAGTCATGTGCCGTGCACATGTGTTTCATCCCGTCAAAAAATTAACGATTTCGTTAGTTTTTATACCAATTTGCTAAAAATTGCAAATTTAGGGCATTAATTAAAATAACAAGTGTTTGGATTAATATTTATTTTACCCACGTTGATAATGGGTCAATTACAATGAGAAATAAAAGGCAAAAAGAAAAAAGAAAAAAAAATAAAAAAACAGAACCTACTTCTTCTTCTCCGGCTCAGGCAATATCTCGTTCCCCCTTCCCCCCACCACCCCATCATCATCAACAATGGAGAGCTTCGCTCTCCAAGCTCTCCAATCTCCGACCACCTTCTCCCCTTCCTGCCGATTCTCCTTACACCTCCGATCACGCCCCCCTTTCCAACTCCTTCTCTCTAAACCCACCTACTCCCGCCTCCTCTCCTCCTCCCTCCGATCATCTTCTTCCCATTTCTCTCTCCTCAATAAAACCCACAAATTTCCCCTATTCAATTCCTTTACACAAAAACCCACCTCCCGATTTCCCCTCTTCTCATCCAAAAATGACACCGTGCCGGCAGCCATCCAAGGTGCCAAATTAGTCCCATTAATCCTCTCCCTCTCAATCGGCCTCCTCGTCCGTTTCGTCATTTCATGGAAGAAGAAGATTGGTGGGGATGGGGTTTTCAGATTCGAAGAAGAAGAAGAGTTGCCCATATTTTTTTTTTGTTTTCTTTTTAACGATTGTTATTTTATTTAACGATTTCGTTAGTTTTTATATCAATTTGCTAAAAATTGTAAACTTAGGGTATTGATTGGCTAAATTGCACTTTTGGCTGCCGTATTGCAAATATGTGTAAAACTTAGGTCACCAAATTGCAATTGACCCACTCATATCTAAGCTCGCAATGAAGTGTAAGAATAAGAACTTTATTTTCCTATTAATGTTTATGTGTATTGTACATTTTATAAATTCAGATTGGTTTTTATATTTTCTTGAAGAAATAAATTTTGTTTGATTGATACCAATAATTGTACTTGTGTATAAACCAAAATAAAAATAAAAATTACATTATACTCTAATTAAAATATTATGTTGATTGATTGCTGTACGGATCCAAGGTTGGAAAAGGACTAAAGGACATCAACAACTTCAAGTTCAAACATCTTTTCACTAAAATATACTGCAAAATCAGGTTACCCAAACTGCAACTAGTTATATATAAAAATAATTTAAATGCTCTCCACTAGAGTATTTAAATTCATTTAATAAACTTGTTACTTTGTTAAGTACTTTATTTACTCCCTCCGTCCCACTTAAAATTGCATACTTATTGTTTGTTTGCGTGTGGATTAAAGAAAAAAATAATGATATAAATGTTGTGAGTGTAAAAGTAAAATAGGAGAGAGAATGAGTAAAGGAAATAGTAAATTATAATAGTGTTGTGAGTATTAAAATAATATAGGAGAGAAAATGAGTGAAGGGAATAGTAAAGATTCTTTGTCATTTTAAGAAGTGTGCAATTTGTAATGAGACGTTCAATGAGGAAAGTATGCAATTTATAGCGGGACGGAGAGAGTATATGTTAACGCAATAAGGGCAACTCCAACAATGGTATTAGTTAGATAGGGATCAAATTCAAAATTTGATCCCTATTTATCACTATTCATAATATTAAAAATTTCATCACCAACAATAGATATCAAATTCATGGTATCAAAGTATATTTTTATATTTGTTAAGTTTATTAATGTTTTCAACATTATCAATTATTTTAAACTATGACTATGCTTTAATTAATTATTTTTTAATTAAAAAATATAATCATTATTTTATTATTATATAAAGAGTCAAATAAATTTAAAATTAATATTAAAATAATTATTTATATTTAATTTATTTTTAAATTTCGGATATTTATATATATTACAAAAATAACATTTATTTTGAGATGATTATTTTTTAATTTGAACATTTACCGAGAAAGAGAAGAAGTAAGTGAGTTTTGAAAAATTTGGTGTATTATTAGCAAAGGTAGGAAATTTGCTACCTTTACTAACACTACACCAAAATTTGATATCATTCATTTTTGTTGTTGAAGTTGCTAATACTTCTCAATGGATATCAAAATTTGTATTTGATACCCATTGTTGGTGTGATATCCCCATTTCACATCTGAAATATGTGAAAATTTAGTGTGATATATAGAAGGCTCATACACTACTACTAAGCATCAAATCAACCATTGAATTTTTGGAGGCCTGTGATGGACTGTGGTTAACCCAATTAAGAAAGTGTTTAGTGGATCAGTGTATGGTGCCTGCATAGCGGATCGAGCTACGGGCTCGGATAGTTACAATTGGAGTTGCCCTAAACATTCGATGTGAATAACAAAGATTCAGGATGACGATCTATTTGAGTTGCTCTTTTTTTGGTTGGTGCACTTTATATGTTAAAGCAATTATTATATATCAAAAATTAACTAGTTAAATATTGATTATATAAAGATTTTGGTCACTCTTTTCTTTTATAATAGATTTTGAAATGTAATCTCATACTTTATTGAGTAGGTCTGCTGAGAAACGCGTTTCTCCATAAGTATGGAGAAACGTGTTCTGGATATCCAGAACCTTTGGAATGGATATCCAGAAAAAAATTTCTGGATATCAGTCTCAAAGGGTTCTGGATATCCAGAAGCTTTGGAACGGATATCCAGAAGCTTTGCATTTGATATCCAGAAGAAAAAAAAACCCAAGGCCAAGACCAAAGCTTCTGGATATCCAGAAGCTTTGGGTTTGATATCCAGAAACTGTTAGGTGCATATCCAGAAGTATGTGAAATGTATATCCAGAAACTGTTAGGTGCATATCCAGAAACTGTTAGGTGCATATCCAGAAATGTGTTAGGGCATATCCAGAAATTGCTATTGAAGGTTTCTGGATATCCAGAAACCTTCAAATGTATATCCAGAAACCATCAAATAAATATCCAGAAACATTTTGAAGGTTTCTGGATATTCATTTGAAGGTTTCTGGATATCAATTTCATAAGGTTCTGGATATCCAGTTCATTGTCGCGCGACAAGTCGGGACCCGTTTCTCCATAACTTATGGAGAAACGCGTTTCTCCCTAGATTCTGGCTACTTTATTATGGTTACACTTTAAAACTAATTAATGGTAAGGAAAGTGTTTCAGTATTTTTATATGCTAGATACATTATTTTACATCGAAAATTAACAAACATTACATATAACATATAAAAATTCAGGGTCACTCCCTTACCACAATTTGATTTTAAGGTGAAACCTTAAA
Source organism: Adenophora triphylla var. japonica (assembly GCA_022495995.1). Taxonomy (NCBI): domain Eukaryota; kingdom Viridiplantae; phylum Streptophyta; class Magnoliopsida; order Asterales; family Campanulaceae; genus Adenophora; species Adenophora triphylla. The sequence continues at coordinate 185,567 of JAFEMH010002949.1, read as the reverse complement.
CTTTCAGATAGTATCAGAGCTGACCCTCTGCACGTGCGATCCAAAAAGAGGTACACGATGTTCTAGCCCCACGTCAACCAATTATATGTCCACGCGTAAGCCCAAAAATTCGGTTACGTGTGAGGGAGCGTATTGTAGCAATTATCCCACATCGACAATTAACTAGCCAAACATTTGTAATAAAATATTAAAAATAATATTTGGAAAATGTTTTCTTAAAAAAAACTAAATAAATTTAATAGCAGCAAATAAATAATAAATGCGAAAATTAAAATAAATGGAAGTCGAGTCTTGTGTTTGGACATAATTTCTGCAAGAATATATTGTCCCGTCCAATAACCCACTTGAATGCATGGTTGGGCCAAGTTCTACTAGATTGCATGGTAGGAGGATAACACTTGGCACATTGGGATTTAGCCTGCTGGCTTGAGCTCATGGCTTCTAACCTGGAGGTCATAGGTTCGATCCCCCCAGAAGTTAGAGGGAAGGCTTTTTCTCCATAGGATTTATCTCCTAGGCGCTTCTGTGCATTCATGTGTGTGTGTGGGTGTGTGTGAGTAGTGGAAAAAAAAAAGGATAACACTTGAATGTTACCTCCTTCAAGTGGATGAGTTTAAAAACTCTCCTACTTTTTGGTTTCTAAGCAATGTGGGATATGACATTTCATATTCACAAACTCTTCATAAAACCATTTCATTTTGCATACTTTGAGCATTAATTTCTCATTCACCACAAATTGATTTTGAGAAAATAAATATATCAAATTAATCTACTCCAAATGTAGATTATTAATATGCAATCAATTTTCATTTTCCTAAAATAAAACCTTATAGAATTCTTGATCAAAAGTCGGTTAAACCTCACTTTTCCAAAACCAAAATTCCAACAACATTGACTATATAAAAATTTTGGGTCACCCTCTCATTGCCAATTGATTTTTAGATAGAAGCTCAGACTTTATCACTTTAACTATGTTAATATGTGATAATTTATTAGTTTATTATGTAATGATTTAATTAGTAGTTTTGTATAAAAATTCATTTAGAAGCAATGGTTACTTAAAAAAAAAAATATATAAATATGGGAATAATTATAATAATATGGAACGTACTAAACACTCGTTTATACTAAAAGTTACATACTATGAATTGACAAAATAATGCAACATATTTTTTAGTCACATTACAATTAAGGTAACTTAGTTGAATTACGTTAATTTTAATTAACATAATGAATCAACTCGTTAAATAAAATAACAATTGTTAAATAAGTTACATCTCTTTCATTTCTGCCTTGCATTTTTTTCAATTTCAAAACATGGATGAACACATATTGAACCCAATCTCAAAATTAAATCCAAAATCAAACTTGAAATAAAACCCACAAAATTGAATCCTATCCCAAGCTTCTCTGAACAAGTTCATAGGATAAATGGTGGGTCAAGAAGAAACTAAAATGAATACGAATTGAAACCCCCAATTCGAAAAATTGAATTCCCAAATTCGAAAATTGAAACCTATATTTGAAATCTCTCTATTTGGCTGCTATTAGGGTTTCAATTTTCAAATTTGGGGCTTCAATTGTCGAATTCGAAACCCCAAATAACTCTACTTCAGCTAATTCATTATTGGGTAAGGAAGAATGGTGCGATTTTGTTGGATTTAATGAACAATGGTGATGGCCTATGCATTTTGTACAGATCTGGACTAATATGTTTTGATTTTGGTTTTAGTTCTGGTTGTGGGGGTGGTAATTGTGGCTGCAGTGGTGGTGATTGTGAGGTCAACAATGGTGGTGTTGCGGGTTGATGTGATGCAGGTCTTCAAGGCACTATTCAGGCGATGACTAATGACTTCCAGGCAAATCAACAAGGGACGATTAAGGCGGTGGTTACTGACCCAGGCAGCCGCATGAAGACCAGCCAGGCGCACGCCTCACAAGGATCAAAGAGGGTCGTTTCTTTGTGTCTCCCAGGCGCTCGCATGGGATCCTCCGGGCGCTCGCCTCAATGACGGGATTTATGTTGCTGAAGTAATTTGCTGATGTTTTAAAAACATCTTAAGTTGGGTATTTTAGTCTTTTATCCTTCTAATGCGTTTTTAGGGTTTGCTTAGGAGTATTTAAACATGTTTTAAATTTTTAAACAACTTAGTTTTTTATTATAAATTTAATTAAAGAAAAGAACGAATGCGGCTTTCTTATCTATCGAATCTTTTTGATTCTTGTTCGGTTCTATCTCTTAACCTCTGTTCTTTACATCATTTGATATCAGTTGTCTGGACGCATTGATGGCCGAATGAGGGCGAGGAGTTCGTGGAGGAAGAGGTGTTCGTGGAAGGGGTCGTGCAGCAAATCTTCCAGAAGACGATCATCACCGCGAGCGTGATCTACGCGATATCGAGGTAGACGATCTGAGAAGACAGGTTCAGGTACTTCAAGATCGTAGTTCCGGAATTCGAAGGTAAGACTCATCCTGACGAGTTCATTGATTGGTTAAATACTGTTGAACGTATTTTTGATTTAAAACCTATGAAAGATGCTACTAAGGTGAAAGTGGTAGCAATCAAATTGAAGAAACATGCTTCGATTTGGTGGGAACATGTTAAGAAAAAAGCCAAAATCTAGGGAGAAACGCGTTTCTCCATAAGTTATGGAGAAACGGGTATCCAGAACCTTTTGAAAGGATATCCAGAAATTTTGTATTGGCCATGACCTTGGCCCATGGCCTTGGCTTGGGCAATTCTAAATTTATGGTTATTCATTTTGAAAGTTTCTGGATATCCAGAACCTTTTGAAAGGATATTCAGAAATTTTTGTATTAGATATCCAGAACCTTTTGAAAGGCTTCTGGATATCAATATTAAATGTTCTGGATATCCAGAACTCTTTGAAAGTGATATCCAGAATCTATTTAAGTTGATATCCAGAAAGTTGCACTACTACATTTAAAATCTAATGCAACGCCTAAATTTGTTGTCATAGAGGCCAATCCTTGTTGCATTAGCTCTAATGCAACGTCAGAGGACCCTCGCATTCTGTCCCGTGGCATTAGGTCTAATGCAACGAAGAACTAATCTAATGCAACGACATTTTCTTTGTGTTGCATTAGAGTGACATCTAATGCAACAGGTCGTTTGGTGAAATAATGCAACGGTAATTCTCTAATGCAACGATAATGATATATAATGCAACGGATCGTTTGGTGAAATAAAGCAACGGTTATTTTTTCATGCAACGACTTGTTAAGTGAAATAAAGCAACAGTCATTTTCTAATGCAACACTTATAAAAAAAAATTGATAAGCACCTAATGCAACATCTACATAATTGTAATAATAATAATAATAATAATAATAATAATAATAATAATAATAATAATAATTATTATTATTATTATTATTATTATTATTATTATTATTATTATTATTATTATTATTATTATACTGTTAAATAAATCAATAGATAATAAAACCATAATATTGACAATAAAAAAAAGAGTTTCAATTAACATAAAAGGTAACATGCATTGACAAAATTCGTGCCCAAAAGACACATAATAAGTAACATAAGTTTCGTGCCCTAACGACACATTACAAAATACACATGAACAGTTTGTGCCCAAAAGACCATAATCTTCTATCATAACAACTATAGCTTAACTACAACCCATTAAATGATGCAAAACAAAAAAAAACCTCCACCGTGTTGGATGTTATAATTTTGTTGCTAAGACAGCTGATCAACATGTACCTACAAGTTAAAACAAAATTGATTAGAATAGAAAACACTTTCAGCACAGCACACATGAAGAAGCAAGTGTTGTCAACTCAATAAAAATTGACAACATTTATAACAAAGTCATTGAACAGAAAAATACACACATTTGCAACAAGCATGTCATGCTCAAGGATCATTCAAGATTCATTCCAAAGAGACTATCTCTTTTTCAGTCAATGGAGTTCACCTCAGAGAGAAGGGAGTAAAATACTCACTCCGTCCCATTTTTTTCCTTCAAAAGATAGTGCTCCCTCCGTCCCATTTTTTTCCTTCAAAAGATAGTGCTCCCTCCGTCCCAATCAAGAAAAGGACTGGAAAAAGAACTGGTGTAAGCACCTTAGCAAGATCAATTTATCAAGGAAAGAAAGTTCATGAAGCTACTTTATACCAAAACAAAGTAGTGCTCCCTCCGTCCCAAAATGAATGACCAAAAAATTTTGAAAGAGCAAATTTCCAAAAAAGAAATTGGTCATTCATTTTGGGACTTGGGACACGGGACACAGGTAGTACCAAAATGATGTGCAAAAGAGATTAACTAAGAAGCAGTAAAAATAAATGTGTTAGTTAAGTACCTGAGGCTCCACGAATGCTGACATCAGCATCAACCTTCACCACAGTTGAGGTATAATATTCCCACTCCCAGTGCTGATGAAGAAAAGAAATGAAAATTGAAAAGAATTCACATTAACCTTTATGAAGGTTTATCAAACAAAAGTTTTATTTTTTATGGTAAACATTGTCATAAGATATCAATCAAGAACATCTAGAACTTTTGGCTTCCCATGTGAAGTCACTTGCAATCCTGCAGCAGTTGGGTCGGCACCAGAATCTAGAAACATGCAACAACACAATAATCAATCATTTCCACACCACCAAGAGATCAGCACATTTTGGCATAAGATGAGATAAAGTTATTAATATGGCCCAATTTTATTGAATAGTGAAAACTACATGTAGTGTTCTCTGGACAAAAACACCAGCTACAGGCTACAGCCATGAACAAACTGATCTGTAAATATAAATTATTATACGTGATGTTAAAGGAATACTAGGTCACTTAAAATACAAGGTAAATGCCTGAGCATAATGCACAGAAAGATATTTTAGTCTATCTAAGCAATTCTAAAAAGCCTTTGGTTGCTGGAAATCGTAGGTAAGCATCCACAATTCTTCATACACGAGATAACCTCAGAATGCTGGCCGTAAAAAATGGCCCTAATATGAATTTGTACGATGCATTTGGTACTATTCTCCACCTTTTTAGATATAAGAAGGATGTTGCTTCATGGGGTAAGTATATTCAGAACCAGAAAGATCAAGTTCTACAGGCACCTACTCAAAATAGGAATTTACAATAAAATCAGCTTGGTAAGAAGAGCTAAGCATAAGCTTTTAAGATGGGAAGTGTACAAAATGATATCAGGACAATATCATGACCAAATATAAGCTTCTAAGATGGGAAGTGTACAAAATAATATTTGTTTGTTTTGTAACAATAATGATGAAACTATTATATATATACATATATGCATATATAGAAGAGGAAGGTCAGAACAGAGTTTAACATAGCACAAACAAAATTCCTTCTCGAAAGAGGTATAATTTAAGAGCTACAATATCAAATAAACCATTGCATTGATGAGATAATGCAACGCCATTCTAAAGCATGGTTGCATTTGATGCGTTACATTTTTCAAAAATGTAGTAGTGTTATTTTCTTTGGCCACAATTTCCATTGTTGGTTGTGATCAAGCCAAACATTGCTTGGTAGCCACATAAACAATAAACTCGTACTGGCCGGTCCATTAGTTACTTTGACTATAGAATAAATAACAATTAATGCAGGCACATACAAGAAATTTACCCTGAAAGCTAGCTGATAATCAGCAGAAGCTCCGCTCTTCTCACCACCACCAAATTCTCCAGGTGCACTACCTCGTGGAGGTCCACCGCGGTATCCATCCCTATCACCTCTAAACCTAGGTCTATCTCCAGGAGGTCCACTACACATTCCAATTCAACAAAACACATCAGTAAAGAACAAAGTCTATACAAAGAGCAAAACAATCAAAATCAGATTTTAGAGCCAATGCACATGCCTTTTGCCTGCCTGGCTTGCCCTCCTTCGCCTTTAACAACTATGTAGACAAGTAAAGAGGCTACAGACAACCAAAGGTGGTTAACTGACTTCCTTTCATTTTCATATAATGGCATGTTAGCACCTCGAGTTTATTTCAAAAAATTGTTTTTCCTACTAAAAATACCAGCTTAATTAAAATAACAGATTACACTATAGTATTGATCCCCATTTCAACCAAATGCAAATACTAGAACAACTTCTATACACTTGAAATATCTTCGAACCTAAGTTTCTAACATATAACAAGGTGTACAAAAAGCTAAAGATGTAATTCTATCAATTCAGTGTTAGAAGAACCTACATTGATAAAAAATAATCAAACAAAACAGAAAAAAAGGCTTAATATGGCCAGATGACAACAAAATGTTCATGCTTGAAAACATATTGACGTATTTACAACAATTCAGTCATATTTTCTAACAGTTAACAATGTAATAACAATTTGGAAGGTGAAGTAAATAAGAAAAGACAAAATATGATTCTTTTTTCTTGCGAAATTGTAAAATTTGAGCAAGTTATTTCTTCAAATAACAAGTAAATATTCATCTAACCTTCGGCAAAGTTTACAGAGAGGTGGGATTCATCTTAACCGTTTATTTCACCGGAGCAAATCTTGAGCAAATAGTCTTCGAGGTTTTTGGCAAGATCAACAGTCCAATTAGATTCTAGGTCACGAAGGGGTTGTACAGTGTGAAATTTACCGGTACCGGCGTCGAAAATGCTGGCTTCTTGGTCATTGCTCATCTTCTATAAGTCGAATCTGACCATCCATAACGGGTTGCTAGATGGTACCATTTCGAAACCCTAGCTCAAGGGAATTAGGAAAATTAATGATTCCAAAGAGTTTTTAGAAATTTGAAGATAGATTTCTACACGTGTGTGTGTGTGTGTGTTGAATCTTGCAGAAGATGAATTGTTGGAGAGAGAGAGAGAGAGAGGGATTCAAAATTTGGGGAAGAAAATTTTCCCGCTCAAGAAAAATATTCAGGGAAAATGACGGACTCTGATATATTATGGGCCAGTTATGTGGGTTTAAACTTAGGCAGGCCCAATCTCCCGTTCATAAAACTCCCTATGTCATATTGTATTACAAGGATACAATGCAACGTCAAGTAACTTATGAAGAGGAACTTTTAAAAAAGTTAAGTTTATTTCTTTCAAAATTTATAACTTTTTTTATTTAACTTTTTACAAAAAAATGTATGTAGTAAAAAAAAGTCTAAAATAGTCTTCTTTATTCAAAAAAAATTGAAAAAAAAAAAAATAATATACAGTATAGAACTTAACAGAAACTGTTAAAAAATTAACTGTTTTTTTTTTAAACTGTTAAAAAGTTAATTTTTTATTCAAAAACAGCTAGAAGTAAATGTTATTGGTGGTAGTGGTAGTGGTAGTGGTCAGGGGCGGAGCCAGGAATTGCCCCGGGGGGGGCAAGATTTGCCCCCGAAAAAAAATTTTCGGGTCGGACAAGTAAAAAATGGGTCGGATCCATGAAATACAATGTATTTTAGTTAAAAATGTAAAGAATTAAGAAATGGGAAAAGCCTAACTAATTAATTAAGATTGAAAAAATGTGAGGAAATTAGGAGAAAGAGAACAACAAAACTGTTAAGAAAAAGAAATGGATAGAGAGAAAGAGAGAATAGCAAAGATGGAGGACAAATAAAATTAATTGAAAATGTAGGTAGCAGGGCTCGAACACGGATTTGAAAGGAAACACCAAAGATTTTAACTTCACCCCCTCTACCACTGAACCACACCACTCACTGGTGTTAATCTTGAAGTTAATTATATATATACATATATAAAAAAAATATGGGGGGGGGGCAAAAAAAAAATTTTTCCACTGCATTTCCGCCGCTGGGGGGGCGAGTGCCCCCCCATGCCCCCCCTGGCTCCGCCCCTGGTAGTGGTAGTGGTAGTGGTAGTGATAGTGGTAGTAGAGGTAGTAGTGGTAATAGTGGTGGTGGTAATAGTAGTGGTGGTAGTGGTGGTGGTGGTGGTGGTGGTGGTGGTAGTGGTGGTAGTGGTGGTAGTAGTGGTGATAGTAGTGGTAGTGGTAGTAGTGGTGGTGGTGGTGGTGGTAGTGGTGTAGTGGTAGTAGTGGTGGAAGTGGTAGTAGTGGTGGTAGTATTGGTAGTGGAATAGTAGTAATGGTGGTGGTGGTAGTGGTGGTAGTAGTGGTAATGGTAGTAGTGATAGTAGTAGTGGTAGTAACGGTAGTAGTGGTAGTAGTGGTGGTAGTAGTAGTAGTGGTAGTGGTAGTGGTAGTGGTAGTGGTAGTGGTAGTGGTAGTGGTAGCAGTGGTGGTAGTGGTAGTAGTGGTAGTGGTAGTAGTGGTGGTAGTGGTAGTAGTGGTGGTAGAGGTGGTGGTGGTGGTGGTAGTAGTAGTAGTGGAAGTAGTAGTGGTAGTAGTGGTAGTATTAGTAGTGGTGGCGGTGGTAGTAGTGGTAGTGGTAGTAGTGGTGGTGGTGGTGGTGGTGGTGGTGGTGGTACTGGTAATAGTAGTAGTAGTAGTGGTGGTAGTGATACTGGTAGTAGTAGTGGTGATAGTTGTACTGGTAGTAGTAGTGGTGGTAGTGGTAATGATATTGGTAGTAGTAGTAGTGGTGGTAGTGGTGATAGTAGTGGTGGTAGTAGTAGTGGTAGTAGTAGCGGTAGTAGCGGTAGTAGTGGTCGTAGTGGTGGTAGATAATTGATAGAAATATTTAGTTAATTTCTAACTCATTAATTTAATAATTAAAACTTCTAAGAAATATTAATATACCTAAGTAATAATTGATAGAAATATTTAGTTAATTTCTAACTTATTTTATATAATTTTTTTAAAAAAACTTTCTTACCAAAAAATGTCTAAAATATTTATCTCAATTCAAAAATAAATTAAAAAAAATAATTATACTTTTAAAATATTAATAATACTTATAGGGTATAAGATATAGGGTATAAGGTATAGGGCATAGGGCATAGGGTATAGGGTATAGGGTATACCCTATACCCTATAGGGTATACCCTATAGGGTATACCCTATAGGGTATACCCTATACCCTATAGCCTATACCCTATAGGGTATACCCTATACCATATGCCCTATGTCCTATACCTTATACCCTATACCCTATAGGATATACCCTATATCCTATAAGGTATACCCTATACCATATGCCCTATGTCCTATGCCCTATACCTTATACTCTATATCCTATAGGGTATACCCTATAATATATGCCTTATGCCCTATGCCCTATACCTTATACCCTATATCCTATAGGGTATACCCTATACCCTATAGGGTATACCCTATACCCTATACCCTATAGGGTATACCCTATACCATATGCCCTATGCCCTATGCCCTATACCTTATACCCTATATCCTATAGGGTATACCCTATACCATATGCCCTATGCCCTATACCTTATACCCTATACCCTATAGGGTATGCCCTATGCCCTATACCTTATACCCTATGCCCTATACCTTATACCCTATACCCTATAGGGTATACCCTATACCCTATAGGGTATACCCTATACCATATGCCCTATGCCCTATACCTTATACCCTATACCCTATAGGGTATGCCCTATGCCCTATACCTTATACCCTATAGGGTATACCCTATACCATATGCCCTATGCCCTATACCTTATACCCTATACCCTATAAGGTATGCTCTATGCCCTATACCTTATACCCTATACCCTATAGGGTATATCATATACCCTATAGGGTATACCCTATTCCATATGCCCTATGCCCTATACCTTATACCCTATACCCTATAGGGTATACCCTATACCCTATAGGGTATACCCTATACCATATGCCCTATGCCCTATACCTTATACCCTATACCCTATACTCTATACCCTATATGGTATGCCCTATGCCCTATACCTTATACCCTATAGGGTATACCCTATACCTTATCCCTATACCCTATAGGGTATAGGGTATACCCTATACCCTATACCCTATAGGGTATACCCTATACCCTATACCCTATAAGATATACCCTATAGGGTATACCCTATACCATATGCCCTATGCCCTATACCTTATACCCTATACCCTATACCCTATAGGGTATGCCCTATGCCCTATACCTTATACCCTATACCATATAGGGTATACCCTATATCCTAAAGGGTATACCCTATACCATATGCCCTATGCCCTATACCTTATACCCTATACCCTATAGGGTATACCCTATACCATATGCCCTATGCCTTATGCCCTATACCTTATACCCTATACCCTATATCCTATAGGGTATACCTTATACCCTATAGGGTATACCCTATAACTTATACCCTATACCCTATAGGGTATATGGTATAGTGTATAGGGTATATGGTATAGGGTATAGGGTATAGGGTATAGGATATAGGATACAGGTTATAAGGTATAGTGTATAGGGCATAAGGTATAGGGTATAGGGTATAGTGTATATGGTATAGGGTATAGGGTATAGGGTATAGTGTATAGGGTATATGGTATAGGGTATAGGGTATATGATATACGATATAGGTTATAGGGTATAGTGTAGGGTATATGATATAGGGTATAGGGTATAGGATATAGTATATATGGTATACGGTATAGGGTATAGTGTATAGGGTATAAGGTATAGGGTATAGGGTATAGAGTGTAGGATATATGATATAGGTTTAGGGTTTAGGGTTTAGGGTTTTGGCGTTGCATTAGTAATTTAGCCGTTACATTAGAAAAATCTAATGTAACGCTGAGATCAAAGCCGTTGCATTAAGCAAAATGTGCCGTTACATTAGCTCTGGCGTTGCATTAGACTCGTTACATTAGCTCTGGCGTTGCATTAGATGCGTTACATTAGCTCTGTCGTTGCATTAGATGCGTTACATTAGCTCTGGCGTTGCATTAGCCGTTACATTAGCTCTGGCGTTGCATTAGATGCGTTACATTAGCTCTGGCGTTGCATTAGATGTGTTACATTAGCTCGTGGCGTTACATTAGATGCATTAGATGCGTTACATTAGGTCAGAAATGTAGTAGTGTTGGTATGTGTTGGTCCCATTCTAACATAACTTCTGGATATCATGATCAAAGGGTTCTGGATATCCAGAACCTTTGAGACTGATATCCAGAACCTTTGGAAAAACACATTTCTCCATAACTTATGGAGAAACGCGTTTCTCCGGAGACCTACTCAAGAAAAAAAGGGTTAGAGAGGGTAAATCCAAGGTTCAATCTTGGGATAAGATGAAGAAATTGTTAAGGCAAAATTTTCTTCTGAAACGCTATAGACATGATTCTTTTATTGCTTATCATAGTTAGAGGCAGGGGGATATGTCTGTAGAGGAGTTTATCAATGAGTTCGACCGTTTATGGATGAAGTGTGATGTTGCAGAAGAAGACGAGCAAACAGTTTTCTTGGGGGATTGCATACTGATATTTCAGATGTGATCCACCTGCAGCAATACTGGACTTATGATGATGTTTTTAGGCTTGCTTTGAAGGTTGAAAAGCAGTTGCAGCGAAAGAAGAGTGTGAATGTTTGGCAACACAAGAATTTTTCGGATAATCATAGTAGCGGAAGTCCTAGCAAGGTTAAGGGGGTACACAACCAGTTCTAGTTACACCACCAGACAAATCTGGTGCAGTTTTGGAAGCTTTAAGGGGTAACAAGTCAGTCCGATGCTTCAAATGTCATGGGATTGATCATTTAAGGGTCGAGTGTCCTAACCAACATGTTGTTGCTTTAATAGAGGATGGTCCACCAGTTTATGATGAATCACCAAATGATTCAGGTGGTGAGACTGAAGAAGTGTATGCAGATCAAGGAGTGGCATTGGTGGTTCAACGGGTGTTGAATGCGATTGATGTGGAAGATGAGGAGTGGCTTTGTCATAATATTTTTCGGACTAAGTGCACTGCCAAGGGAAAGTGTGCAACGTCATCGTTGATGGTGGTAGTTGTGAAAACATCGTTTCTACTGAGATGGTTGAGAAATCAAGCTTGAAGACGGAATAACACCCACAATCGTACAAGTTGTCTTGGTTGAGCGAGGGGAGTGCATTGAAGGTAAACATGCGGTGTTTGGTGCAATTTTCCATTGGCGAACGTTACTCGGATGATGTATGGTGTGATGCAGTGCCAATGGCTGCGTGTCACTTATTGCTTGGTCATTCGTAGTTGTTTGATCGGAGGGTTAAGCATGATGGATACTAGAACATTTATACCTTTAAGAAAGATGGGGTGACTGTTACGTTGTACCCTACACACTTTCGACAGAAACTTGACTCCCGAAAGGCTTCTGTTCCCGTTCGTCATCAACTTCTCAGCTGGTCTATTGTTGATGTCACATCAAAGTAAAACAGTATGCCCAAGCAACATGTTAGTACACATTGAAAGAGAATTGTTTTTTTTCAGGTGGGAGGATTACTTTGGGTTCACTTGTGCAAGATGGGGTATCTATTGAAGCGTCTTGTTGGTATCGACTCGTGGTCGAGTCTTTTTCAAGGGGGGGGGGTGAATGATGCAGGTCTTCAAGGCACGATTCAGGCGATGGCTACTGACTTTCAGGCAGATCAACAAGGGACGATTCAGGGCCAGGTGGCCGCATGAAGACCAGCGAGGCGCACGCCTCACAAGGATCAAAGAGGATCGTTTCTTTCTGTCTCCCAGGCACTCGCATGGGATCCTCCAGGCGCCCGCCTCAATAAGGGGATTTATGTTGCTGAAGTAATTTGCTGTTGTTTTAAAAACATCTTAAGTTGGGTATTTTAGTCTTTTGTCCTTCTAATGCATTTTTAGGGTTTGCTTATGAGTATCTAAACATGTTTTAGAGTTTTAAACAACTTAGTTTTTTTATTATGAATTGAATTAAAGAAAAGATCGGCTGCAGCTTTCTTGTCTATCGAATCTTGTTGATTCTTGTTCGATTCCATCTCTTAACCTCTGTTCTTTACATCATGATGGGTGGTGAGTGGTTGGTGGTGAAATGAGGAGTGTAATGGGTAAGGACGAAGACTACCAAATTATTAAATATAGGCTAACGAATGTTAAATATATTTTATGGGCGTTAATTTATTTTTATTTTATTGACATTTCAATTTTCTTTTTAACGTTGTTAGGATACGTTTCATAATATGAAACGAGGTAATAAAGTATGTTACATTAAAATTAAGATGTCAATTAATTATAAAAAAATATTAAAATACTTTCCATCTATTTGTCGTTCACCCCTATAATTATGTTACGAAATCGGACTACAATAACAAAACGTAAAATCTGGAGAGAAATGCGTTTCTCCATAATTTATGGAGAAACGTGTTTTTCAAAAAAATCCCAAATTCAATCCTCCCCAATACGTTGATTCCTACTACGCCGCACACATCATCGCTCGCATCAATCCTCACCGGAGCAATCCATCACGTTTCAGGAATTACGTAGTTGAGTACAAAACTCTTGTCACCGACGATCATTCCGGTCCGTTACAAGAGATTGTCTCCGTCGACGAGGTCCGCCCTCTTCCTCCGGTAGTTCATGCTACAGGTTTCCGTGTTTCCGACGTTGTTGATGCTTATGATAACGATGGGTGGTGGGCTGGAGTCGTTACGAAGATCATTGCGGGTTGCTATCTTGTGTATTTTGATATAACGAATGAGGAAATTGCTTATTCTTTTGATCGAATTAGGGTACATCACGATTGGATTAATGGCAAGTGGATTCCCTCTAATTCCAAGTTTAAGCTGAATCAATTATATGACTCGAATTTTTTTTTTCTTCTGGATATCAATATTCAATGTTCTGGATATCCAAAACTTTATGAAAGTGATATCCAGAACTTTATGAAAGTGATATCCAGAATCAGAAATTTAGAATTTGCCTTGGTCTTGGCCCCAATTTTTTTTTTCTGGATATCCATCCCAAGGCTTCTGGATATCAATATTCAATGTTCTGGATATCCAGAACCTTATGAAAGTGATACCCAGAAATTTTTTTTTTATTGAATGAAAAAAATTTTTTTTTTTTGAAAAACACGTTTCTCAATAACTTATGGAGAAACGCATTTCTCTATATACCTACTCATAACAAAAATGTTCAAACAAAACAAAGGTTCTTGTAATCAAACATCAAAAAAAGAAATGTAATGTAAAGAACAATTTAACAAATGCAGATCAACTCAAGTTTATATTAATTCCTTCTCCTTTTGGATGAGAAAACTTCAGACGATGGTGAAGAAGGCCGTTTAAGACTAGCCGGAGAAATGCGGCCATGCGTTCCGAGGAGGTCGGGAAAATTAACCTTAGCTTTGGATCCTCGTAACTGAAATGCAGCTTTGTCATATGCCAATGCTGCATCTTCAGGAGTATTAAATGTTCCTAACCACATCCGTACGCCTTTCTTGGTTGGATCTCTCATTTCTGCCGTAAACTTTCCCCACGGACGTCTTCTTACTCCTCTATATTGCTTCCATCCTTCTGACGAAGTGGTAATTTCAGCTTTATCCTCCTCTGACTCTTTTTCAGTTTGAGACAGTTTTTCAGGTGCTTTCATTGCATTGGACATCTCTGCTGCCTTAAATGCAGTACCCTCGGACTCGATTTTAGACAGTTTTTCAGGTGCTTTCATTGCATTGCACATCTCTACTGCCTTTTCCTCGGATTCTAATTGTGACAGTTTTTCAGGCTCCGCTGCCTTAGATGCAGTATCTTTGGACTCTATTTCAGACTGTTTTTCAGGTGCTTTCATAACATCGGACATCTTTGCTGCCTTAGATGCAATATCCTCTGGTTCTGCTTGAGACTGTTTTTGGGGTGCTTTCATTACATTGAACATCTCCGGGTACTTGTGTTGAACGTGCACTCCTTTCTGCAACATATTTTCAACGTCGTTTGTGGGTAATATAGAGTCAATACTTGAAGAAGGGCTGTCAATAGGTGCGTTGACCGTTTCCATAGTGGATAAGAAAGAGCTAAAACTTGATGGCGAAGGGCTACTATGAAATGATGGGTCACAAGATTCGGTTGTGGATACAAAAGAGTCCAAACTAGAAGAAGGGCCATGAAGAAATGAAGGGTTGCAAGATTCAGTTGTGGTTACAAGATTAGGGTCCAAACTAGAAGAAGGGCCATGAAGAAATAAAGGGTTGCAAGATTCTATTGTGGGCAAGAAAGAGTTCAAACTAGAAGAAGGGCTATGAAGAAATGATGGGGTGGAAGATTCAATTGTGGGTAAAAGAGAGTTCAAACTAGAAGAAGGGCTATCAATAAATGTGTTGCAAAAATCAATGGAGGGAAATAATGTGTCATCAAAACTCGAAAAAGATGGGGTATGATCAAGTGGATGGAAAGTATCAAATGTAGGACTGTTGGAGTCATCAAGGAGATGACCACGGATGAAATCAAGAAGAACATCATCGGAATCAAAATGCAATTTCTCTCTTAAAAAAATAGGATTAGAAGATTCAAAACTCGAAAACGAGGTATCATCGGTTGAACTCATTGTGTTAATGAGCTTTGAAAAATCAAAGTCGTCTTCGGAAGCTGGAAAGGTGGAGTAGAAGAGAGTTTCTACATCCATGGCTATTAAGAGAGTATGGTGTTTTGCTTTGAAGCTTAATTGTTAGAACGAGACTGAAGTGGAAACTTTGTGGGTGTGGTCATTTATAGTAAACTTTGTGGGTGTGGCCCCTAAATAGTAAATCCTACTTTTCATAAGGTGGTAATATATTTAGTTTATTTAATTTTTTCTGTTTTGAAGAAAAGTTAGTGTCAACTGCAATAAAAATGGCCATAAAAAGTATGGTGATTTTACCATGAAAAAGGAAAAAACTAATAATGGAATAAAATAACAATTTTATTTTTGGTTAATGATATACTACCTCTTTCCAAAAATAAATTTTTAAAATTATTTTAAATTTAGTTTTAATTAAAAACAAATTGATGAGATGCGATGAAAGTGAAAATATTTAAAATAATCGAATTGATATAATAGCCTAGTCTAACGTATATGTTGTCGCACGCACTCAGGGGTTCAGGGGTGGACACAATAATGTTAAAAAGGGTGAAGTGAACTCCTATAAACAAACAAATTGTTATGTAGTTTAGCGGTTAATATGTTGTTATTTAAATTTGATGGTTGTAAGTTCAAATTCATATCAAGTATTTTTTTTTATACATAGTTTTATAGTGTATTTGTGCACTCCTTATAAAATGTTCTGGATCCAGCATCCATCGTTGAATTATTGCAAGAAAATAAAAGGAAAAAAAAACACAAAACATAACCCCTTGAAATAAACTTGGGAAATACTACATCCATGTCCACGGGGGCGGAGCCAGGAATTTCCCGAGGGGGGCCCCCGAAAAAAAATTTCGGATCGGACAGGTAAAAAATGGGTCGGATCCATGAAAAACAAATAAATAAGAAAAAATGTCATAATATTTCATACACAAAATCATGTTCAAATTAGTTCATTCAATCGTTGTGTTTCATTTCCAACACTAGAACTAGAAGAAGCAATAGATCTAGGCCTTTTTAATACAAATCTATTCATTGATAAACCTAAACGAACAAAAAATACAATTGAACACTTATCAATTTGTGAAAAAATTAAAATTAATCAAAACACATTTAAATTTGTAAAACTCCATTCAAATTTGTAGAGAGAGAGAGAGAGAGAGAGAGAGAGAGAGAGGAAATTACCGAGATAGAGAGACGGCAGCAAGGAGGAGAAAGAGCAGCGGCGGCGGCGTCGAGGAGGAGGAGCGGCGGCGGCCAGGGGCGGGGCGGAGCCAGGGGGGGCTAGGGTGTTTGTAGAGAGAGAGGGGAAATTATGTAATAAGTCTGCTTCCTCTCATCTGTTTTTTTTTAATAACTGAAACGACGTGAAACGACGTTTTTTTTTTTTTAATCAAAACTACGTCGTTTTGATTAATTAAAAAAAAAAAAAAAACGTAACCAGCTTTCTTCTCCGGCCAAATCCCTAATTTCCGCCGAATTCCGGAGAGGGGGGCAAAAAAAAAAAATTGTACTGCATTTCCGTCGTTTGGGGGCCCACCCCCGGCTCCGCCCCTGCATGTCCAAGATAACTTTGTAGTAAATGAGACACAAAAATTAAGACAAAATAAAGAAATATCGGGTAAGAAATAATATATGAATTTAATTGTGATTTAAAAGTTAGTGGCCTCCTGACGTGGGATATATTAAAAAAAAAAAAAAAAAAAAACACTAATTATAAATTTATCATTTTAAATGATATTATTTTTTATGTATCAAAAATATAATAATAAAGTATTGCAAAGTGTTATGGACGGAAAGAATATAAATAATGGTTGGTAAAATTAGTTGTCTTGTAAACCGCAAACCACATGGCTGTCAGATATCCTTTTCTGGGCCTAATGGCTGGGGGATTTCTTTTCTTTTTCATTTTTTTAATTGAAGGAAATGTCAGATTGATTTATAGCACTAATTTGTTTGTACATATACGAGTAGTATCCCTGTAACGAATTCAAATTCTTACATAATAATAATAGTTAATTTAATAATAGAATAGCCTCAAATGACTACTAAAATTATAATTTAGAATGCTAACCACTATTTGAAATAAATTTAAATACTGAAAACGGTAACAATTTCTACGATTAGTACAAATCACTAGCTCAAAAATACTTAATGTTCTAAAATAATTATTTGAACTCCAAAAATCACTAATCCGTCAAATACGCAGCCAATCCACTTCAATCATTTATTACCTGGGAGGGGAAAGAATATGAAAGGGTGAGCGAACAAAGCACAGTAAATTCATACGGGGTCTCTTCGATTTCTAAGAAAAGACGACCGGAACGAACGGAGCTTAACAATATATCAATGAACGGATAACATGTACAATAAATAGATTAGGTACTGAGAATGCCAAATAAAGATATTTTTTTCAAATAACGAGTAGTGGCACTTTTACAAATAACAGATATAAACTTTACACACACTTGTCCGTCAATTTCAAGTACTTTTGCACCTTTCATCTAGGCAACTCTGATACACATTTTCAGACAATCGTTGAATAAGGTTCTCTCACGCTATTATCAAAGCGCCCCCTTGTTCTGATGCATCATGATAATCACATCTATAGAAATTAGATCACTTCCTTCTATAGTGAGGTCATTTCAATCTGTTTAGACCAATTTATTTAACTTTGAGACCACTTCAATCTGTTTAGGCCATAGGTCATTTCAATGTAACGACCCCAAACATAAAAAGTCCTTAGGTCATTTCAATGTAACGACCCCAAACATAAAAAGTCCTTAACAATTGAACAATTTAACATCATATACATATAGTGTTCATGGTACGAGAACACATAAGTCAATTTCAATTTACATAGATACACATTGAACAAAACGCATCAATGGTAAGATATTCCAAGAACGTTCATAACGAAGGAATACAAATCACTACCAGCCACTTGGTAGCATATACTTTATGAAACTTTTAGAATCCTAACAAAAAGGATATGAAACAATCAAATGCTAAGGAGCGTAATCCCTTACCTTAAACGCTTGCGCTTCCTTGCAATTACTTCTTGTACAAATCTACAATCATGCAAATAATTTCTCTTAGAGTAAAAAAAATTCCTATTTACTTTAATTACCCAACTTAAATCATCTTGTTAACCTATGAGTTATTTCTCTTAACTCTTCTTAAGGTTAACTATTACCCTTTTTAGGTTTCCCAATTTACCCTTAGAGTTTCTAGGTTTCTAACCCATCTTAATCCTTCATAATCATTTTTCATATATCCAAAATTACTATTCACAGCTCACTATTCACAGCTTACTATTTAATGTTACTGTTCATAGCAATTAACACACACACAAACACATTTTACACCTTAACACACACTCACACACGCATACAGTAACACACGCACACCCATATACACACACTACAGCACACGCACACACACCACAGCCCACAATTCACCCACTGTACACACACAGAGACACAGACACACACACACACACACAGAGGAACCCACGAACATACACTACACACACACAAAATCCTTCTTTCAATAATATACATTAGCATGCAATATTAGGTCAGCCCATTAATTACAAGCCCAAAACCCTAATCTTCATTATTAGGTTTTCAATAATTAATTTCTAAAAGAAAAACTCCTTGGATCATTCTTAATTAATCAACAATATCATAAACCAAACCCTAATTAAATCTCAAGAATTTTCTAGGGTTTTTCCTAGGTTTTAAATTCAAGAACAGTAATTTTAGAACAAAACGAATACTCACTTGGTTGGTTTGGTGTTTCTTTTCCTTCTTCTTTTCTTCTTTTCTTCTTTTCTTCTTTTCTTCTCTAGCCTTCTCTTTCTTTTTCTTTCTATCTCTCGGCTACCTCTCTATTCTCTTCTCTTTTTGTGGCCGCCTCTCCCTCTCTTTTTCTCTCTTTTTTTTTTCTTTGAAAAATAAAGTAACCCTAGGTTTAGAAAAAAATGTATTTATAATTAGGGATTTTTCAATCCTAGGCCCATTAAGTTTTCTAAGTCCATTAGGTAGGTTAACCCAATAATAACTAAAGCCCAAACACAATCCTTTATTAAAAAGGTAATTTAAATACTTTATTTAAATAAAACTATTTTAATTAATGAAACAATAATTAATTAAAAGAATTTAAATCAAATAATAATAATAAAAATTTTCGGGTTACTACATTCTTACCCCTCTTAAAAGGGTTTGGTCCTCTAAACCAACACACTCAATCAGAAAATAGGGCGAAATACGACTCTCGCATCTCACTCTCGAGCTCCCACGTTGCTTCTCTTTCTGTATGATAGCTCCATTGCACTTTTACATGAGGAATTATTCTTTTCCTCAATACTTGATCCTTCCGGTCCACGATCTTCACCGGTTGCTCGTCGTAACTCAAATTGGCACGAAATCTCATCTGCTTGTACTCGATCACATGACTCGGATCGGAGATGCACTTTCTCAACATCGAGACATGAAATACATTATGCACTCCGGCAAGTACAGGTGGTAAGGCCAACTTATAAGTCACCCACCCTATTCGCTCCAAAATCTCGAACGGTCCTACGTACCTTGGGCTTAACTTTCCGCGAATACCAAATCTCATTACTCCCTTTGTCGGCGAGATCTTCAAGAACACACGATCTCCCAACTGGAACTCTAAATCTCGTCGGCGGCGAGCTGCATACGACTTTTGTCTACTTTGAGCGGTCGATAACCATTTTCTTATCTGTTGCACTTTATCTGCGGTCACTTACACAATTTCTGGTCCTGTCAGTTTCCTTTCACCAACTTCATCCCAACAAGCAGGCGATCTACATTTCCATCCATACCAGACTCATACGGTGCCATACCGATGCTAGCGTGATAACTGTTGTTGTACGCGAACTCTACCAACGGCAAGTGTTCATCCCAAGTTTCTTGCCAGTCCAGTGACGTAGCCCTTACCATATCCGCAAGTGTCTAAATCGTCCTTTCTGACTCTCCGTATGTCTGTGGGTAAAAAGTTGTACTCATCGTCAACTCTGTACCCAAAGCTTGTGGTAGACTCTTTCAAAACTTTGACGTAACCCTCGCATTCCGATCGGATACTATCGATATTGGTATCCCAAGCAATCTCACTATCTCATCCACGTATAACTTAGTTAACTTCTCCCTTCATATGATTTCTACCAAAATGATTCCCTTAAGTTCTTATACGTCTTCGTACTCTCAGAATGTATAGAAAACTTTTGACAGTGCACTTTCGGCAGAATCTCTCTTCATATATCCTTGTCACTAGGTACCCAAATTCTCGATTGATACCTAAAATCCCCTTGTTTTATATACGAAAGTCTATTACCTTTCCCTTTGCCATACTCTAATGTATCCTCACAGCTCTTCATCTATTCCTTGTGTTTTCTTGATTCGGTCTAATAGTATTGGCTGAATACCCGTCTGAGCCAAATACCCTTTAACTCTCACTTCTAAACTTGAAACCTCCATGCTATTCCATGTACTTACCCCCTTAGAAATCAACTCCACTAAGGTTCCTTGATTCTTCCTACTCAATGCATCGGCCACCTTATTGGCCTTCCCTGGGTGATACAAAATGGTACAATCATAATCCTTAAGTAATTCTAGCAATCTCCTTTGCCTCATGTTAAGCTCTTTCTAAGTGAAAATATACTTAAGACTCTTATGATCCGTATAAATCTGACAAGTTACCCCATATAAGTAATGTCTCCCTAATCTTCAAAGCAAACAGCAACTAACTCCAAATCATAGGTCGGTTAATTTTTTCTCATGTTTCTCCAATTATCTTGACGCATGAGCTATAACCTTATCACTCTGCATCAACATGCAACCTAATACTTTCAATGAAGTATCCTTATATATCACAAATCTGTTCGATCCTGATGGTACAGTAAGGACCGCTGCGGACACATATCGACTCTTCAGCCCTTGAACTTTCTTTTCACATTCTTCTGACTAAACGAACCTTGCTCCTTTCTGCGTTAACCTTGTTAGCTGTACTGACAATTTCGAAAGCCCTTCAACGAATCTCCTATAGTATCCTGTTAACCCCATGAAACTTCTTATCTTACTAACATTAGTTGGTCTCTCCCAATCCACTATAGCTTCTATCTTCACTGGATCTACTGCAATGCCATCCTTAGATACCACATGCCTTAAGAATGCCACTTTCTCAATCCAAAATTCACATTTCTTGAACTTAGCGTACAACTTCTCTTTCTTCAAAATCTGTAGAACTAACCTCAAATGTTCTTCATGCTCCTCCTTAGTCTTTGAATATACCAAAATGTCATCTATGAATACAATCACACATTTATCCAAAAACTCTTGGAAGATCCTATTCATTAATCTCCATGAATGTTGCCAGTGCATTCGTCAACCCAAACGGCATAACAAAAAAAAACTCATAATGACCGTACCTTGTCCTAAAGGCCGTCTTCCCAACATCCTCTTTCTTCACGCTCAACTGATAATATCTCGATCCCAAATCTATCTTCGAGGAGTAAGACGCTTCCCAAAGTTGGTCAAACAAATCATCAATCCTCGGCAACGGATACTGATCCTTAACCGTCACTCTATTCAACTCCCTATAGTCCTTACAGATTCTCATCGATCCGTCCTTCTTCTTTACAACTACACCGGTGCACCCCACTGTGAAACATTCGGTCTTATCAACCCATTATCCAATAATTCCTGTAGTTGTTCCTTCAATTCCTTAAGTTCGGTCGGCGCCATTCTGTATGGTGCTTTCGATATCGATGCAATCCCTGGTACTAAGACTATGGAAGATCCCACCTCCCTTTCCGGTGGTAATCCAGGCAAATCCTCTGGGAACACATCCTTAAAATCCTTTATCACTGCAAAAGATTCTATGCTTACTTCTTTCTTATTCGTCTCGCCTATATAGGCCAAGTACCCTTCACATCCTTTCCTTAGTATCTTCCGAGCCTTTATTACTGATATAAGACCCGATCGACTTCTCGGTCTTTTTTTTTTAAATCCTTGAAAGCAGAACTCCTCTCCAGATGATAACCTAAAATGTACTTCCTTTCTTGAAACGGTCTACTTTTGCATGGTAAGCAGCTAACCAATCCATTCCCAGAATAATGTCAAATTCATTCATTTTCAACTCTATTAGGTCAACCTTGAGTTCTCTATCATTTATTGTCAAAGGACACTTCTTATACCTAGACAATATAGGAATCGACTCATTAGTCAGAGTATCTATCACCAAGATACTTCTAACACTTCAGGTTTCAAATTCAATTCCTTCTCTTTGTACCGCTACTCATTAGTCTTGTGCTTCCCTTTTTGCACACGATCCTTGACCACGGACCTCGCTTTTGATCCCAACTCTTAGATTATTAAAGTTCTCACTTGGGTACTTACTTACGACACCATCTTCTTTACGATACTTATCAGTACTGCGAATACAAGGCACTATTACTCATGCCTATACTAGCAACACTAAATGTTTAACACTTTATACTATAAACCTAGGCTGTCGCAACAGACTAAATATTTAATTAAGTCATAGGTCACGTCACTAGACCCTTGGTATTTTCAATAGACCGGCATTACCCTTATAAGTCGTTTCAACCGATTTAGTTGTCGTTTCAACAGACCAATGCTACTAATACTCATACTTTCTACCTTATAGTATTTACTTAAATTAGGGCGTCTCAACAGAATTCAATTACATTATCAGTCAATTTACTAGACCATCGATCGTTTCAATAGATTGACACATTCACAATCCATTTCACTAGACTATTGGTCATTTCATTAGACCACACAATTTCATAGGTCATTTCAATGGACCCTTAACTCATACTCACATGTCGTTTCATTAAACTAAACATGTACATTATAGGTCAATTTACTAGACCTACTGGTCATTTTATTAGACCAACATTACTCTACATAAGTTGTTTCAACTAGACTCATGGGTCGCTTCATTAGACCAATACATTTCCTTAGGTCGTTTCAATAGACCAATGTTCACAATTTCATACTTTTGGCCGTCTCAATAAGCCGATTTTTATCTTCATTGGCCGTTTCAATAAGCCAATTAATCAACACTTGGCCATTTCAATAAGCCATACTATATCTACAAGTCATTTCAATAGACTTTACCTTTCATTCATGGGCCATGTTACTAGGCCATTGTTCCAGGTCAATGCACATATTTAACACTTAAGGAACAATAAAATTCACATAATTAAACACATAAGTCAAAGTAAATCACTTACTTGACTAAAATAAAGTTTTCACTTCATTAATTCAAAACGTAAATCATAAATATCTCAAGTTCTTTCTATCATAACTAAAACTTGCTAAATCTGTATCACTTCTAGAATTAACAGTAAAATAGTATAATATTCCACTTCTCATTCATGGAGCTACAATCTTCCTAGGTCTTCCACTCGGAATCTGCACCTTCTTCGTGGATCCTCTTGGCCTACGAACTGGGGTTGCCACCTCTTGGCTCGATTCCAGCTCACTCTCACTTTCATCATCAATCAAAATCGGAGCGGCTTCACTCCCTATCATTTCCTCAGCTACTTCTTCCATAGCATTCTCATTCACTAAGTTACCTTCGATTGACACTTCAGCTACTGGCACATTGGCCTTCAAATCTTTAAGCTCATAATACCATTGGTAAGCTTGCTCTCTCACTTGATTATTATAAGCCTTTTCAGCAATAACAATTCACATTTAAACTTAAGAGTTGTCCTCTAGATTACTCGGAGGATCTTGTTATACTTCCAAGGGAATTTTATTCTAGGTTCTTTCCCAAAATAGTAAGTTCTCCAAATAGACAGTTTCTAATATAGTAAGTTCCTCAGAGTAGTAAGTTTCTTAATAAAGAAAGTTTCTAAACTTAGAAAGTTTCCTGCATAGGAGGTTTCCACAAATAGTAGGTTCCCATAATTGGAAGGTTCCCAAAATAGTAGGTTCCTAAATAGTAACTTCCCAGATATAGAAGGTTTCTGACTATAGAAGGTTGCCTAAAAGAGCAACTTTCCAAAAGTGCTAACTTCCCAATTACAATCTCTTAATTACCACAATTTCATAGATAGACTCTTGAGAAATTTTACCCTAAAATCCTCCATCCCAAATACTTTCTAGGTAGGCTCAATTATACTCAAGTACTACTTCTTCTAGTATGCTTAATGCTCTAACAGTCTCCCATGTGACCTAAAGCCAAAGCTCTGATACCAACTGTAATGACCCCAAATTCCATACATAATAATAATACTTAATTTAATAATAGAATAGCCTCCAACGGCTACTAAAACCATAATTCAAAATACTAACCACTATTTGAAATAAACTTAAATGCTGAAAACGGTCTCTACGGCTAGTACAAACCACTAGCTCAAAAATACTTAATGTTCTAAAATAATTATTTGAACTCCAAAAGCCGCTAATCCATCAAACACGCAGCCAATCCACTCCAATCATTTATTACCTGGGAGGGAAAAGAATATGAAAGGGTGAGCGAACAAAGCTCAGTAAGTTCATACGGGGTCTCTTCGGTTTCTAAGAAGAGACGATCGGAACGAACGGAGTTTAACAATATATCAATGAACGGATAACATGTACAATAAATAGATTAGGTACTAAGAATGCCAAATAAAGATACTTTTTCAAATAACGAGTAGTGGCACTTTTACAAATAACAGACAGAAACTTTACACACACTTGTCCGTCAATTCGAAGTACTTTTGCACCTTTCATCTAGGCGACTCCGATACACCTTTTCAGGCAATCGTTGAATAAGTTTCTCTCACGCTATTATCAAAGCGCCCCCTTATTCTGATGCAACATGATAATCACATCTATAGAATTTAGATCACTTCCTTCTATAGTGAGGTCATTTCAATCTGTTTAGACCAATTTATTTAACTTTGAGACCATTTCAATCTGTTTAGGCCTTAGGTCATTTCAATGTAATGACCCCAAACATAAAAAGTCCTTAGGTCATTTCAATGTAACAACTCCAAACATAAAAAGTCCTTAACAATTGGACAATTTAACATCATATACATATAGTGTTCATGGTACGAGAACACATAAGTCGATTTCAATTTACATAGATACACATTGAACAAAACGCATCAATGGTAAGATATTCCAAGAACGTTCATAACGAGGGAATACAAATCACTACCGGCCACTTGGTAGCATATACTTTATGAAACTTTTAGAATCCTAACATAAAGGATATGAAACAATCAAATGCTAAGGAGCGTAATCCCTTACCTTAAACGCTTGCGCTTCCTTGCAATTACTTCTTGCACGAATCTACAATCATGCAAATAACATCTCTTAGGGTAAAAGAAATTCCTATTTACTTTAATTACCCAACTTAAATCATCTTGTTAACCTATGTGTTATTTCTCTTAACTCTTCTTAAGGTTAACTATTACCCTTATTAGGTTTCCCAATTTACCCTTAGGGTTTCTAGATTTCTAACCCATCTTAATCCTTCATAATCATTTTTCATATATCCAAAATTACTATTCACATTCACTATTCACAGCTTACTATTTACTGTTACTGTTCATAGAAATTAACACACACACAAACACATTCTACACCTTAACACACACTCACACATGCATACAGTAACACACGCACACCCATATACACACACTACAGCACACGCACACACACCACAGCCCATAATTCACCCACTGTACACACAGAGAGACACACGCAGACACACACACACACACACACACACACACACAGAGGAACCCACGCACACACACTACACACACAAAAAATCCTTCTTTCAATAATATACATTATCATGCAATATTAGGTCAGCCCATTAATTACAAGCCCAAAACCCTAATCTTCATTATTAGGTTTTTAACAATTAATTTCTAAAAAAAAAACTCCATGGATCATTCTTAAATAATCAACAATATCATAAATCAAACCCTAATTAAATCTCAAGAATTTTCTAGGGTTTTTCCTAGGTTTTAAATACAAGAACAATAATTTTAGAACGAAACGAATACTCACTTGGTTGGTTTGGTGTTTCTTTTCCTTCTTCTTTTCTTCTTTTCTTCTCCATCTCCTGCCTTCTCTTTCTTTTTCTTTCTATCTCTCGGCTGCCTCTCTATTCTCTTCTCTCTTTGTGGCCTCCTCTCCCTCTCTATTTCTCTCTTTTTATTTTTATTTTTGTTTGAAAAATAAAGTAACCCTAGGTTTAGAAAAAAAATGTATTTATAATTAGGGGTTTTTCAATCCTAGGCCCATTAAGTTTTCTAAGTCCATTAGGTAGGTTAACCCAATAATAACTAAAGCCCAAACAACAACAACAACAACAACAACAACAACAACAACAACAAAGCCTTAGTCCCAAAATAATTTGGGGTCTGCTAACATGAATCCTCATATGTCATCATGAAAAAAGGTTGTTGAAAAAAAATAATAATAAATAAATAAATAAATAAACATACAAATCAAAATCAAAATCAAAAAAAAAAAATCAACCCCCCACATGGATTTTTGCCCTCCACTCCGGCCTCTTTAACACCATACTTTCATCCACTCCAAGTAAATTCATATCATTTTCAATTACTCTAATCCAAGTTTGTTTGGGTCTTTCCCTACCCCTCGCCATTTTATCATTTCTCCACTGTTTCGACCTCCTAACCTGTGCATCACTCGGTCTCCTTCTGACATGTCCAAACCACCTTAGACGACTTTCCCTCATTTTATCCTCAATGGGCGCAACTCCTACTCTCCTTCTGATCACCTCATTCCCCAATCGATCCTTTCTTGTATGACCGCACATCCATCGAAGCATACGCATCTCCGCCACATTCATCTTATGCACGTGACACTGTTTCACGGCCCAACATTCAGTGCCGTAAAGCAATGTCGGCCTAATTGCCGTGCGGTAGAATTTTTCCTTTAATCTATTGGGCATGCCGCGATCACATAGAAACCCTGTGGCACTCTTCCACTTCAACCAAACTGCTTTAATCATATGAGCCACATCTCCATCTAATTTTCCAACCTTTTGGATAATGGATCCAAGATAGCGAAAAAACTCAGAAGCTTGGATAATATTTTCATCAAATGTGACCGCCCCTGTCTCCCTACTTCCAACTCTGCTAAACTTACACTCCAAATATTCAGTCTTTCTTCTGCTTAATCGAAAGCCTCGAGATTCCAATGTGTGTCTCCACAACTCCAATTTACTTTCAACACCCTCTCTTGTCTCATCAATCAGCACAATATCATCTGCGAACAACATACACTTTGGTATAACATCTTGGACTGACCTCGTCAATTCGTCCATTATCAAAGCAAAAAGAAAGGGGCTAAGTGCGGAACCTTGATGCACTCCAATCTTTATAGGAAACTCTTCAGTCTTCCCAACACTAGTCTGTACACAAGTACTAACTCCATTATACATGTCCTTGATAATATCAATATATTTCTTTGAAACACCCTTCTTTGCTAATGCCCACCAAAATACCTCTCTTGGCACTTTATCATACTCCTTCTCCAAATCAATGAAAACCATATGCAAATCTTTCTTTTGATCCCGATATTTCTCCATGGTTTGTCTCATAAGATATATTGCCTCCATAGTCGATCTTTCCGGTATAAACCCAAATTGGTTATCCGAAATATCCAAAATTTTTCTCAGCCTTTGTGCAATCACCCTTTCCCAAAGTTTCATAGTATGGCTCATTAGTTTGATCCCCCGATAGTTGGCACAATCTTGGACATCACCTTTGTTCTTATACAAAGGAATTAGAGTACTCTTCCGCCACTCCAATGGCATTGTATTAACTCTCCATATCTTGTTAAATAGCGTTGTTAACCAATCTATTCCCCTCTCTCCGAAACAACTCCAAACCTCATTTGGTATACCATCCGGTCCTACAACTTTCTTCAATCTCATCTTTTTCATTGCCATTTCCACTTCACTCTTTTGAATTCTCTGCATAAAATCTCGATTAACCATACTCGAAGAGATATTTAAATCCCCAATATCCTGCTCTTGACCGCCATTGAACAAAGTATCAAAGTACGAACTCCATCTATCTTTTATCTCTTTATCCCCGATTAGAACTCTTTGGTCTACATCCTTCGCACATTTAACCGTCCCAATATCTCGTGTCCTCTTATCCCTCATACGAGTGAGTCTGTAGATGTCCTTTTCCCCTTATTTTGTATCCAACTTATCATAAAGTTTCTGATTCACCTTTGCTCTTGTGTCTCTTACTGCTTTCTTAGCATCTCTTCTAGCTTCCTTATACTTCTCATAGTTCTCGTCGCTCCTACATTTCCCCAATAATTTGTAGCATTCTCGCTTGCCCTTTATTGCTTGTTTTACTTCCTCGTTCCACCATGATGTGTCCTTACTTGGTGGCCCATTTTCTCTTGATTCTCCAAGGACTTCTTTTGCCACCTCCTTTATGGTATGTACCATCTTAGTCCAAGTCGAATCTATATCCATATCCTCCATATTATTCGACCAAATACCGGTATCGACCATCTTAGCTACAAATTTCGGTTGATTCTCCCCTTGAAGTCTCCACCACTTGATTCTAGGGTCTACCTGTAGTTTTCTCTTCCTCGAAATTCTCTTACTTCGAAAATCAAGTACCACCAATCTATGTTGAGTTGATGTCCTCTCACCCGAAATAACCTTACAATCTGTATAACTCTTTCTACAAGTATTTCTTACTAAGAAGAAGTCAATCTGACTCGCATTACCTCCACTCCTATAGGACACCAAGTGTGATTCTCTCTTCTTGAACCAAGTATTTATTATACTCAAGTCATATGTCAACGCAAAGTCTAGGATACTATTTCCTGCTTCATTCCTCTCCCCAAAACCAAAACCTCCATGTATGCTCTCAAAGCCATGTCGATTAGACCCCACATGCCCGTTCAGATCACCACTAATCACTAATTTCTCACCACTAGGTACTCATTGAACTACCTCCTCCAAATCTTCCCAGAACACTTGTTTAATAGATGCATCCAACCCTACTTGTGGGCATAGGCGGAAATAATAGTTATAATCTCATCACGTATCACCAGTTTAATGCCCATAATTCGATCACTCTTCCTGTACACTTCCACCACATCATTAATATACTCCTTATCAATAATGATACCCACTCCATTTCTACCCTTATCCTTTTCTGAGTACCAAAGCTTAAAACTCCAAGGCGATATTTCTTTTGCTTTCTCTCCAACCCACTAAGTTTCCTGTAGACACATTATGTGAATCTTCCTCCTCCTCATAACTTCCACCACCTCTGCTGATCTTCCTGTCAAGGATACAATGTTTCAAGTTCCAAAGTGCATCCCACTACCCTTACACCTACCATGGACTAGCTTCTTTACCCGCACTCATCCGTAATGCGGGAACCCTTGCATATTTGACACCACCCCCGGGCGAAGAGATGGCGCGTCGCTTCTGGGCGACGACCTAGTAACCTTTGCATACTTATCACTACACCAGGTCTTTGAAGTGTAGCGCGTCGCTGCTGAGGAAACGCCCCAACGATATTCATATTTAGATTCATGTCATGATAATATGACAAAATTTTTACGCTGGCTGTCACATGCCTACCGCAACCCTCACCCTTTATCCTGACTTGGGACAGGCAAGGATAAATCCTTGGTGGGTTTAACTAAAGCCCAAACACAATCCTTTAGTAAGTTGATTGGTATTGTGAATATAAAAGTAAAGTATGAAAAACAATGAAAAAAAAATAGTAAAGATTCTTTGTCATTTTAAGAAAGTAAAATTTTATATGAGACATCCAAAATAACAAAAATGAATTCTTATACACAGAATGGAGAATGTCATATTAGTAAAGTAAAATTTTATATGAGACAACAAAATAAAAAAAAATATATTATACCAAACGAAGAAAGAAAGTATATGTTGAATAGATTAATTTATCCGGACAAGATCTAGTTGCATTGCAGGTATTTATTTTTTTTTATACCCAGGTTCCCAGCTTTGTCGGACTAATCCTGGACCACCAGGTACCGACCCCTCAGTATGCTGGCGGAGGTAAATCGCGGGATGTGCCCTATGCAGCCAGGGTGGCAGCACCCCTTATACTCCAGAGCCCCAAGGGAGCCCTCTTACAAGGCATTTACATCACTCTTACATCACCAAATGGCTGCTCCAGCTGCTCCTGCTAAAGAGGCATTTACATCACTCTTACAACACCAAATGGCTGCTCCAGCTTTGCACCTGCCAAGATTTGAACTCCCCACACTGAGGATACAAGCCCAGTTCGGGGGGCTCCTAAGGACCCTGAAACCAAGATAGGAAATTAAATCCCAAAAATTCTCTTGGGGGAACTCGAACCAGAGATCACCATTGTACCACTGGGCAAAGGCCCGTTAGGTGCATTGCAGGTATTGTTAGTATTATTTATGCTAGTTATTTATTCAGCTCACCAACTATTCTTCTGCATTATTGTTATTAGAATAAAGGAGCATTAATTTTCTTTTCTTGATTAAATTCTTTGTAATTATTAATTATTTCCACTTCAATATTTTAGAATATACTTTGCCTCAAATTAAAAAAATATTTTTTAGTAACTTTGTGCTTAAATATTTTTTTTTTCTTTTTTTCTTTACATTTCATTATCGATATACAAAATTAAAAGTTTAGAAGTAAATAACAAAAGTATTTACAATCTTTGCGGCTAAACTGTGAAAATCATGAAAACTCTCCAAAGTTTTACATATTTTCAAGTGTTGCCTTTCAAAGTGGTAATTATGAGGATCTAGACTTGTCTGTTTTTCGACAGAACAATTTATATGTGGTTGTTTTGTGTTCATTTGTGGTATTTATAATGTGTTTGTGAACAATGTACGTACTTAAATGAAGCTATACTTAAAGCATGCACAATAATAATGGTGAGCGAAATTTTCGCTCATCGATCGAATGAGCGAAACTAGTGTTTAAGCAAATTTTCGCTCACAAAAATTGATATTCTGCATTGGTGAACGAAATTTTCGTTCAAAACATTTTTATAATTAATAAATAAAATATTTATTTTATTTATAAATTAGTTTTTTTATTCGTTCACATTACAAAATAATTTTTTTAATTATATTTTATTGTAATTGCATTTTTTTATATAAAACACTGATAAATAAACATCAAATTGGATATGACAAATCAACTTTAACAGCTATAATTTATTGGATTCCTGACTCTTGATAAATAATGGATATGAGTTGAAATTAAAGCTGACCGATATAAATCATACGCTACGCTTGTGAACTTGCTCAAAAATTTTCCATTTATTGGTATACTAGTATCCAATTTTTTTTTAAAAAAAAATTGATTAGGCTATACAATATATGTTTGGACAAAAGAACTAGATTTCATGATAATAACCAGCTTCCTTCCTGATGCCATTCATTTATTGACCAACTAGACTACAAATGTCATTCATTTGATTTGACAAAACACAATATGTAACAAAGAACACACATTTATTCATAACAAACCAATTCACAATACTGAAATTTAAAAACAACAATACAATAAATTTAAACACAATACTGAATTAAGAAACACCACACTACGATAAAGTTCTTTTACCGATTTCTGATGGCTTTTGTTGCTACGCCGTATCGTACCTTACCTTTACAATACGCCACAACTTCTCATACTTTTGATTGGTACCTATTATTGCATCAGTGATTGTATTCATGGAAGCACTGTCGAGAGCTTCATCTTCTGTGAATATTCCAGCCAATGATTTCTTTTTTTTCTTTTTTGGAGCTCATTTTCACCTTTCTGGTACAACCTCTTCTTCTTCACCTCCTTCATCTTCCTCTTGTGTCTCTGGAACAAATTCAGTGTTCTGCGACTCATGAGTGAAACTTTGGAATGACATCGAGCCATAAGATGTTTGCGTGTTTAGCGGAGAATTAAAATCACGGGGTGAGTTTTGGGAGAAGTTGATATGATTTGAGCTTTGGGAGTAGTTTTGGAAGTTGTTTTGACGTTAATTGCTTGTAAAATTTGGATCAGTAACCAACATTTCTTCGAACAAAGCTTGATTAGAATTATATCTGAAATTGTTTCCGTAATTATCCATAATCAAAAACTCAAAAGTTTTTTTAAAAAAAAATTTAAGCTTAAAGAGAGAAAGTAGGGAAGAAGAAGTGTGAATAACCTATACAATATTAGACTCTATTTATAGACGAAAAAATATTATGAACTTTTTTGATATATTGCATAAACGACATTGTTTGGGGTAAATCAAAATTAAAAAATACACTTTTAATCCGTTTTCACTCAAACTTTGAGCGAAACAGTTTCGCTCAGGGGTCTGAGCGAAAATTCGCTCACCATTGCAGCAGCTGAGCGAATTTTTCTCTAACCATTTTTCACTTGGTGAGCGAAAATTTGCTCACCATTTCACATGCTCTTAAATGACGCTATGTGTTTGTGATAGTTGTTAAAAGGCACTTGTTTTTTGATATTTGCATAGGCATAAGATGACCAGTACCTAAACATATGTATCATATAGGTTGAAGTGAAAAATGCAGTACAATTACATTTTTATATGATTGTTGGTTAAGGTGGTTTTGGAATGAACGGGTGATAATTTGAAAATTATTGGTGAGCTATTTGAATTATTGGGATTTTTTATGACTTTATATTAAATTGAGCCAAATTTATATGAATTTATATATATTTATTGATTTTTATTGACATGGGTTGTTGACTTTGTTTTGCAATAACAGAAAATTGCATCTCCACACACACACACACACACACACACACACACAAACTGATGCAGGAAGAGATACTGATGCAGGAGGGGATGAGGCCCCAAGCGGCCGCCCCATGAAACACCAGGCGGACGCCTCAAAGGTTGTTAACGGGAGTGGAGCTTCTGACCTTGAGGCGAGCGCCCCACGACAGCTCAGGCAGGCGCCTCAAGGTGGATCCAGCATGGCCTTGGTTACGGACGGTGAGGCGGGGGCTTGAAGATTCCCAGGCGGGCGCCTCAGATTGCGAGCATAAGCATCACAGAGTCTGGACTCCAGGCGGGCACCTGGCTCATTCCCAGGCGGGCGCCCCGCGTCGTTTGCTTGTTTCCTAATTTCGTTTTTGTTCCGTTTTTACTGTTTTCTGAACAATAAGTTAGGGTTATTTTGGTAATTGGTTTACTCTTTTGTCTTAGGGTTAGGGTTGGGGAGAAGTATTTAAACACTTTTAGTCATGTTTAAAGACTAGTTTTGATATAATAATTTGAAGGGTTTTATCTCTTTTTCTGGTGGATTCCTGTTTATTGTGTTTCTAGGGTTCATCGCTTGTGAACTCTTGTGTAGTGCGCTATTCACGAATCTATCGCTTCCGTGCTGCATCACAAATACACACACCTACATAAAGCCCCTAGACCATGACCTTTTAAGGGGTTCCAATGGCATTCACTAGTACAGATTTGAGCTTAGATAGCGCTTTTTTAGCTTAGATAGCGCTTTTTTTTAGCTTAGATAGCGCTTATAAGCGCTATCTAAGCTACCACTATGCAAGTTAGCATAGCGCTTATTATGCGCTATATAAGCTCATGCACTTAGATAGCGCTTTTAAAAAGCGCTATCTAAGCACTTTTTTTATTTTCATAAATCATCTTAGGTAGCGTTTTTTAAGTGCTATATAAGCAATTTTTTTTAAAAAAAGTAAGCTTAGATAGCGCTTAAAAAAGCGCTCTCTAAGGCTATTTTTCATTTTTTATTTTGTATTTTAATTATATTTTTATTCATATTGCACCTATTTCAAATTATATGAATTATAACCAAGAAATCAAATAAATAATAATTAATATGAACTAAAAAACATTTCATTCAACAATAACAATCAACCTTTCATTTATTACACCAATAATAATTCTTACAATCATCCACAAGAGTTATAAACTAACTAGTCTAACACCCGTCGCACGATATGAAACTTTGACAAAATATTTAAACAAACCAAAGAATGTCGCAGTCTAATTAATGGGCATCAAGAATGAAGAACGGCCAAAGATTAGCCATTTCAATACTTGATGCCCGATACTGTTGAGTCATTCTAATACTTGGTGGTGTCTGAAGAGTACAGCTGCCAAAAGAGCTTTTGCTGGTGGCATTAGTGCGACTGCCCCTCTCTCAGATTTTGAATACTTGCAATAGATCACTTGAAGCTTTTCCGCTATGGCCATTGAATGAACCCAACCAGTAATTTAGCACAATCGCTGTTAACACAAACAACAAAAACGAATAAGATTTCAAACATATCTTTCAGCAAAAAAGATTACTTTTTTAAGAAACCCAAAATTTTCTACTCACATCAGCTGTGATTCTGAAAAACCCGTGTGCAGTTTCAATGTATCATTCCAAACAGGACTTATGTTCAGAGTGCAGCGGGAAGCATAGACTGCTGAGGCAGCAATCATCGATGGACAGTACCTTATGGTAGCATAATTCATTATTCCCAGCTCAGCCAGAAAATAAACCATGTTCTCCACCTACAAAAAATATAACACCCAAATTTGAAAAAAAAAAGGACATTCATTCAAGAGAAAATTTGAAGATTTTCTGAACATAAATAAAGCAGATTCAACAATACAATAAGATGAATTGTAGAGAAGCTCACAGAGCCGATATCATCTTCCGAGTTTCCAGTAGCCGAGTTGGGAGATATATAGACAACCGGCCCTGAGCTTGCACTCCTCAACTATTTTCATGGCATCCTTATTAAACTGGATTAGGCAAGGGGAAAAACATGAGTGTTATATTCATTCTAATTGTCATTTAAAGCTTGTGAAGTAAACAAGCATTTCTAAGAAACATTCTTAAGTGTCGGCCGGAAGCTCATCAATATCAGTATGTGCAGCCACTATAGTGGTTTGCAGGAGAAATTTATCTTTGCATTGCATATCTGGAGGATACTCCTGTTGAGCGTGTAGGGTAACTGAACATACATCAATTAATGTATATGAGAATTACCTATGAAGATATCTTAATAAAATGGCAAAGATGTGATCGGATGAAATATATAGGTGAGGCTTAAATTTTAATAACATATTCAAAGTAACTTAAGTATACTTTGAGCGCAATTCAGAAATATGATTTATAGTAAAGTTTAGAAGTACAGTACCTCTTATAATACACGAATCCCAAGGCTATATAATGCCGGTATTTGGTCATACAAAGTATTTCTTTGGAGAAGTAGTTTTGACCTAGCAAAACGAAGGAATGATCTTATACATAGTTTGTTATCAGCTCAGTTCAAACTTCCACGGAATCGGATAGCCCTAAAAAATACTCGATATTAATATACAAATATATATGAGCAGGTAAATAAGACAGTACCTTGAAGGCAACATGTTTATCTGTGGTATTAGCAACTTTCAGATCGCAATAGGTTTGTTTCTCCAACTCAACTGTTAAAAGCAACATCCATCGGTATCAGTACGTTGTGACTAACAGATAACAACAGCTGGGTAGCAAATTCATAAACAAGAAGCAGGACAGGAGAAGCTTTTGTGACTGTGTCAGTCATTTTAGGTTCATGCTCCACTGGATCACCATTCAACTAGCAAGCAATTAATAAATGGACGACAATGCAATCAGATATTTACATATGACTACAATCTAGGAATCAAAATATTTTTAGCACAAGGCCCAGTCTCAGCCTTTAGAAAGTTTCGTAGATCCCATTTCATTTTTAATGCTTTTGTCCTGCCTAGGATCATATCCTCTGTTTGAAACATGTAACCACCCTCAAAGATGGAGTAAAACTGATAGCCAAATCATCAAAGCTGCTTTTCCATTGTATCTCAAAAATTTGTTTAGCTTTTCAATTCAACCAAACATCAATCTCACCTCGATTATTCAAGCAAATGTACTATTAGAGCATATGTCTCACTGTCCAGTAGTCTATCTGTCATTCCTTTCGCATGTGTTTCCGCTTATTATAGCTTCAACTGAAAAATTATTGCTATAGATGAGATGCTGATAACTGATCCTTTCAGATTAGCATCACGCATCCGTATACAAACATACTTTGACACCAACCAGGATCCAGTCATGTTTGTTCTAACTATATTATTCCATTCCTCCTCAGATAAATCCAATGGAGTGTGCACTCTGCCTAAATACAAAATGCACAAGTTAACCCATAATGAAATTATGCCCTCATAAGTTTATTTATAGATCTGAACAGTTCTAATAATATTAAACAGAGAAAATGTTCATGATATGACAAATAAGAGTATATTTTACCAAGAATAATGATCCATCCACAGAATTTAGCAACATAAATGGTTTACAACATGTACTAAACTTTAGTACAATAGTTGTATGATGAAACTTACATCATTTAATTTGATGCCTGTAGACTATAGTAAACCAACTATGTTGCTAAATTAGGTAGCTATAGCATTTTTAATATATCTAAGATAAATCTCTTTGTACACACACAGACTATGGCATGCATCAGAGAACAAAGAAAAGGAAAGAAGCATATGAAGAAGAATAATTCAATCCAGAGGCGCCACCATTTTTGCAGAGCTCTCCAGCATAAAAGGCTGCATTCCTCCTATTGGTTGAGGAGGGCGATGCTAATTCTTTGAGTACCAAGGGCATCACAGCCTAAATATGTTGCAATTTTCAATAACTCAAATTTGATATAGCAGTAAACAGCACTAAGAGTTGACATGTCAAAAGTGCTAAACAATTTTTATTTTATTTTTGATAAGTAAAGAGGTATGCATAAACAAGAGCTAAACAAGAGAAGATTACATCAATATAGCCAGCAATTGGAGCACCATATCCTGAGCAACTTCTGCAAGGCATGCAACCACCATTGTCCGATCTGATGCTGGACGTGACGTGAAGCTTTCTGTAGATACCCATTTCAAGATAATTAAGATAATAAAAGTAAGAAGTGATGTCTACCGCATTTGAAATGCCATAATATATACTCCCTCCGTCCCAGGAAATCCTTCACTTTTTTACCAAAAAATGGCGTCCCGTTTGAAGCTTCATCTTTCCTAAAATGGAAAAGTTTTATTAATATTCTATTATCCCACTAACTATTCCCTCCACTCATTCTCTCTCCTAAAACACTATTACACTCACAACACTTTTTAAATTTACTATTTCCTCCACTAATTCTCTCTCCTCTTTTCAAATTACACTCACAACATTTTTTCTTCCCACTTTTTTCCTTAATTTGCGTGCCGGGCCTAAAATGGTGACGGATTTCTTGGGACGGAGGGAGTATTTTGCAGCAAGCAACAAGATGTCTTACCGCAAACTTCATTAAAGGGTCAAATAGTGTTGCAATGACAGGTGCAAAGTGTGAACCCGTGGCCTTAGCGAATGCAGAAAGGAGATTGGAAACTGCATCCATGAGGACTTCATCATGTTCTGCATCATTATCATCATCGGCATCACTGTCAGACTCGACTAGCTGACAAGTTGACTGCTCTTGAAGCAACACCAGTGTTGTCTCAACCAGCCGAGATATATCTGAAATGAAGCCACCATGAACGGGCCAAGACATGTAACAACTCAGCTTATGGCAGAAATTTATTTCAATTGGTAATAAAGTAGACTAAACAAAAATCATACAAGGCTCAATTGCGATGTATCCAAAATCCCTGATGATAACAGCAATGCTAATGCACGCTTGAGCAACCACTTCCTTGTCATCATCTTCATTCATTGTTTTAATATAAATGTTCATTACATAATCTACAATAATATTATACTCAAAACTGGGTTAAAATAGAAGATTCCACAAATTAATCGATATTATAAACCCTAAATCAGAAATTGAAATCTAATTTGAACACTAAATCAAAACCCCCAAATTAATCAACAATAAAACCCTAAATTGAAATCCAAAAGATTCAAACTTACCCGAAGCAGCAGCTGGAGTGATTGAACGCCGGACGGAGAGGGATAGCCGAGCTCCGTGTGAGCGTCGTCGTCTCTTCCTTGTTCCAACGTCAACCGGATGGCTCTAGTTGTCGGCTACCATCAAAATTGGGTGGTAATTGCGGTGAACTCTGAGGCGATGGAGAAGGATTCACCGGCAATCGCATGGAGGAGGAAGAGGGCCGGGTAAGTTGCGTGGGTTAGGGAACCGATAGAGAGGGAGAGAGTGTGTAGGGACGTGATAGAGAAGAGAGAACAACGGCGACGTGAATCTGGAAGGAGAGAGAGGGAGAGGGAGAGGGAGAGGGAGAGGGAGAGAGAGTTGCAACGTTGCCTCAAAAACAAAAAAATAAATAAATAACCTTACGAAGCGTTTACTACCATAGCGGTCCTAATAATAAGCGCTATGTAAATTTTTACTAAGACAGTGTTTTTTTAATGAGCGCTATGTTAGTTAAATTTTATTATTATTATTATTTTTTGCCTTTATTATTAAATTTGAAGATGAAGATGTGCTATACAAGTGTACACCTTAGATAGCGCTTTTTAAAAGCGCTATCTAAAGTGCGTTTTCTAAGATTCAATCTGTACTAGTGATTCAAAGGCCTGCACTCTGCATTTAACTATCTTGTGGATTTCACAAATTTTGGCTCTTTTCCTTAACATATACTATTATTGGCTGTCACATAACTTAGGATCGGTTATGGTCAAGTGGGTCGGCCAGTCCTGGCCCGATTTGTACACGGATCTATCTGCGGGCGGGACGGAGTCAAGCCCGTCAGCCCGTGTGGCCTAATGGGCCTAAACCCAGCTTGGTCCGTCCCATTTTCATGCCCAATCCCGTCCGTTTGGCCCAGATCTGAAGATCTACGGGCCAAACGGGTTTTTCTATTTTTCTTATTTAAAAAAAAGTAACTCTTGTGAAAGACTACTTTTTTTAAAATGTTATAAAAAACTAGTTTTCAGAACAGTTCATCACTCTTATTATTTAGACTTAGTGCTTTAAAACTAGTTTTTTTCTTATGTTACAAAAAAACCAATTTTTTACAAGATTTTGGCTTTAAAAAAAATAAAAAAAATCAGAAAAAATAAGGAAAAAATAAAAATTAATTTAGTTTAATAAGATATTTTTTAAAATATAAAATTACTTAGACATAAGAAAATTAGTTGTTTTAAATATTAAAGAAGATAGAAAATAACTAAACAAATAAAATTATATAAAAGAAAAGAGGGATGGACTACCCTTAATTTTTATTTAATTTTTAAAATTTTTTATTGACTAGGAAATAATATTTTAGACTTTGTTTATTAGTGATTTTTTTTACAAAAAGGTATATAAAAAAATATAGAAAAAAACTAAACAAATGAAAGTATATAGAAGAAAAGAGGGACGAACTACCCTATATTTTTATTTTATTTTATTTTCTTTTAATTTAATTTTTTAGTGACTAGAAAATAATATTTTAGATTTGTTTATTAGTGATTTTTTTTTTTAAAAAAAGGTATATAAAAAATATAGAAAAAAACTAAACAAATGAAAGTATATAGAAGAAACGAGAGACGAACTACCCTATATTTATTTTCTATTTTCTTTTAATATTTTATTGACTTGGAAATAATATTTTAGACTTTGTTTATTAGTGATTTTTCTTTTACAAAAAGGTATATAAAAAAGGATAGAAAAAAACTAAACAAATGAAAATATATAGAAGAAAAGAGAGACGGACTACCCTATATTTATTTTTTATTTTCTTTTAATTTTTTATTGACTAGAAAATAATATTTTAGACTTTGTTTATTAGTGATTTTTTTTTACAAAAATGTATATAAAAAAAGATAGAAAAAACTAAACAAATGAAAGTATATAAAAGAAAATGAGGTAATAATGTAATCAATTTAATAATAGAAACTCTATGAATATTTATAACATATTTATTTGGGAGAAATTTTCATTGTCTTCAAATGATACAATTTAAAATTACATAGTCTTAAAATAAGAAGTCTTCAAATCTTAATCTTCAAATGAGTCTTCAAATCTTCAAAGTAATTATAATCTTCAAATTTAAAAAGGTCTTGAAAATAAATGAGTCTTTCAGTTAGTTATGATACGCACCAAAATCCTAAAGGGAGCCCTAAAGGCTTAAACCCTACGCAAAAATGAAACCTACAAGAAGCTTATCAGCACTTTTATCCAATCGCACCATGTGGTCGCATAATATGTCATTCAGTTTTCTTTCATTGCCCAAACTGCTTGCTCCCAATAAGTAAGCCATGTGACAACCCCATGCGGTTTGGCTACATTCCAACAAACTTAGGCCTGAAAGAGTTCCTTTCATTTTTTTTTTCTCTTCACAAAAGAATACATTGGAGATTTTTGCTATGTTTCATGTTTTGTTTATGAAAATGCATTTGCTTTTGGGTTATTTGTTTCAGCAATAAAAAAACTTTGTATATTTTTTTTTTTTGAAATTGGGATATGACTTTCAGAGTTTTTTTTTTTTTTCATTTTTTTTTTGAAATTGAGACTCGTTTTTTTACTGGAGACTCTAACTTTATTTTTGTAGGAACTGTGCTGGATTGTATTTTTTTAACCCTGATTGACAACAATTAGATAGGCATACAAGAGCGTCTTTGAATGGCTATGAATATTTTTTTTTTAGAGGCTTTATAGAAGAAATGCAAAAATGCCTCTACATTTTCTTTATTCATTACCAATGAACTTTAGTTCTGGTATACGGTATTAACTTTTATAGTGGAGGTCGAGAGTTCGAATCACACAGACATTGGCTATTCTTCCAACCACCGTGGTCGTGACAGGGGCTCCTCACGTGCCAGGGTTTCGCAGTAATAATAATAATAACAGTAGACGAGGAGGTCGTGGAATTTTACCCACACCTGTTCCCAACCCTCCAGGCCACACTTTCAGTGCTCCGCCTCAACCTAGGAAGCCAGCCCCCTACTCTTACATCCCTAGGCCACTTACTCCCTACAATCCGCCAAATCAAGGTCCTTACCAATTTTGCTTCAAGAATGGTCACACGGCTCCTTTCTATCAAAACCCGGGAAATTTTGCTCTCTTTAGTCAACACAATCCAGCAGAAATGGCTCAGTGTCTGACAAAAGTGCTGCTTCTTTGGCTCCTTCTTATGTGCTCGATTCAGGGGACACTACTAGAAACTGGGTGAATAGCGACGGAATACTCCATCGCTATTCAGCGACGAAAAAATCATTCTAGCGATGGACTGGCGTCCCTGATTTCTAATTAGCGACGAAAATATTTTCGTCACTAAATTCCGTCGCTGAAAAGCATCTTTTTCAAAATATCCTTTCTTCTCTGTCGCTGATTCGATATTTCCGTCGTTGACCAGCAATGGACACTCTGTCGCTATACAGAAACGGAAGTTTCTGTCGCTAATAAAGTATATTTTTTGAATATTCCTATTCTCCGTCGCTGATATGATATTTCCGTCGCTGGTCAGCAGTGACGGATGTTTTTGTTCCTAAATAGCAGCGGAACCTCCGTCACTGATTAGCTTCAGAATTTTCTGTATCTGATTAGCTATGGTACACTCTGTTGCTGGTCAGCGACGAATTGTTCTGTAGCTAAATAGTGGCGGAGCCTCCGTCACTGATTAGCTTCAGACTTCTTCGTAGCTGATTAGCTATGGTGCACTCCGTCGCTAAGACGAATCGTTTTAGAATATTCTTCCTCCATCGCTGAATAGCGACGAAAATTCCAAAATTTTGTGATGTCTTTGATTATGATATTTTCAAAGGAATGGTACAAAATTAAAAGATTTAATTAATTTTTTTGTTCCTCGACTTTACAAAGATCATTTATTTGGTCCCTAACTAAAAAATCGTTTGGTCCACATGTTGACTTTTACCATCAGATTTCCCCTTGCCCCGTTACTGTTCAACTTACCGGCAAATAATTTTTCAATATGCCCAAAGTACCCTTACTTATATCAATACACAAATGAGGGTATTATTGTAATTTTTTATTTCACTCTTCATCTTCATCATGCTGCCCCAAATCAAAGAAAGTTTCAATCCTTCATCTTCATTCAATCCTTAATCTTCATTATGCTACCCGAATCCTTCCCCTTTAACTACATCCGGTGCCAAGCTTTCTCCTTCGCACTTTTTCCCCCCTCTCTCCTCTCTTTGTCTAGATCTAAAACCCCGATCTCAATTTTGACACATTCCACAAATTTTGGAGAAGGAGTTCGCGGAGAACGCGGTAACCATGCCAAACTTGACCAAACGCCTAAACTTAGAATAATCAATCACGCCTTGTAATTGCTCAGCCCCAGCCCCCAGACCGGTGTTGTTGTTATGGGCTCGTCTGAGGGGCCGGCTTGAACGGTTAGGATGGCTTCGATGCTGAGTTTTCTTCCCCTTTGTAAGGGTTTCCTGTTCTTGCTCATGTCTCTCAATTCGAAAACAAACCCCCGCTGCCTGCTCCAAAATCGGAGAGAAGGAGTCGGGGAAAAGACTGCAGTTTGGTGGACACTGACATGAGGCAGAGGTGGAATTACATCCCATTGCTGACTAGATTATTTGCAATTACATTGCCTCCAAAATCGGAGAGAAGGAGTCGGAAAAGACTGCAGTAGTGAAATTTTTTACAAAATGTTATATAAAAAAAGTTAAGAATTTTTAAAGAAATAAAAGTATATAATAGAAGAGGGACGGACAAGAGCATATATAATTTTTAATTTTTTTAAAATTTTTTTTTTGGATAAATAAAACAATTTGAAATGTTAGTTAGTAGTAAAATTTTTTACAAAAAGTTATATAAAAAAGTTAAGAATTTTTAAAGAAATAAATGTATATAATAGAAGAGGGACGGACAATAGCATATATACTTTTTTAATTTTTTTTGGATAAATAAAACAATTTGAGATGTTAGTTAGTAGTGAATTTTTTACTAAAAATTATATAAAAAAAAGTTAAGTATTAAAAAAAAATGAAAGTATATAATAGAAAAAAGAGAGACGGACAATAGCATTTACTTTTTTATTTTATTTTAAAATTTTTTTTTTGGATAAATAAAACTATTTGAGATCTTAGTTAGTAGTGATCTATATTTTATACTAAAAAAATAAAAGGAACTTGAAGAAAAAAGGATGTCACCTCCCCTTGACTGCGTCCCTTCTCAAGCCCGACAATATCTACAAACTCTATAGGATGCCCGCTCAGATTGTCAACTGCCTCCCTTCATCGACGAAATTCATTAGGTTTTTGGAAATTTCTCAAACCCTAGATGTTGTGTAAACGCCGTATGAATTGAACAAGAGAAAGAGAAAGAGGTAGACTAACATGTCGCCTTGCTCAGATCGACGAAAATGATTAGGGCTCAGATCAATGAAATTGGTTTGGTTAAATGCCTTTTGGGAAATTTCTTTTTTTGCGCGAAAAATAGAGAGGGAAGATTGGGGAGATTTCATTTCGCGATCTTACTATATACGGCGGCTACGTATAGACCGTCGTATATAGTAATATATACGGCGGCTCCGTGCAAGCCTCCGTAATATTAATATATATGGCAGCTCAAAACCCACGTATATGTCAAATTTAATACGATATCCGTATATATGTATTTCGTATACGTCGCCCAATGAAGGCTGTCGTATATACGTTTTATATTTACGGCGGTTATCGTAGGTAGTTATATATTGAGTTATATACGGCGGCTCCGTTTGTACCGCCGTAAATGAATAGTTATGTACGGCGCCTCGGTGTATGCCGCCGTAAATGACTGCCGTAAATAAATAACTCTCTTGTAGTGTATACTCCCTCCGTCCCACGTGAATACAAACTTATTTCATTTTTGGTCCGTCCCACGTGAATACAAACTGCCCAAAATGGAAATAAATTTATTATTTTATATTCATCCTACCCCACCCACTCATTCTCTCTCTTCATTTCCTACCACACAATTTATTCAACCAACTCCACTCATTCTCTCTCTTCATTTTCTACCACACATTTTCATTATCTTAATAATATTTCTTAATAATTGTGCCCGGAAAAATGGTTTGTAATGACGTGGGACGGAGGGAGTATACTATAAGGTTTAGGGTATAGAGGTATATACTTTAGAGTTTAGGTATATACTTTAGAGTTTAGGTATATGATTTAGGGGTTTAGGGTATGGGGTATAAATATGATTTAAGGTATAGGGGTTAGGGTATGAGATATATAGGGTTTAGTGCTTAGCGTATAGTGGTATATACTATAAGGTTTAGGGTAAACAGGTATGTACTTTAGAGTTTAGGTATATGATTTAGGGTTTAGGATATAGATGTATATACTTTTTATTTGTTGTTGTTGTTGTTGTTGTTATTATTGTTGTTATTATTATTATTATTATT
This sequence comes from Adenophora triphylla var. japonica, assembly GCA_022495995.1. Taxonomy (NCBI): domain Eukaryota; kingdom Viridiplantae; phylum Streptophyta; class Magnoliopsida; order Asterales; family Campanulaceae; genus Adenophora; species Adenophora triphylla. The sequence continues at coordinate 140,754 of JAFEMH010002949.1, read as the reverse complement.
ATTATTATTATTATTATTATTATTATTATTATTATTATTATTATTATTATTATTATTATTATTATTATTATTATTATTATTATTATCAATTATTATTATTATTGTTATTATCAAGTATTGTTACTAATTATTATTATAGTAATAAGTATTTACACCAATTGTACAATTATTTTTATTAAATACTTTTATTAATTTTTATATAAACTAAGTATCATTATTATCATTTATTATTATATTTCACTATTATTATTAATGTGTGTTATTACTAATATCACTAGTAATAATAAACTAAAACTAAAAGTTTATGAGGTGCCATCTACTCATTGGTTGTTAAAGGTTCACATGGATCACCTCAACCTATATATTACTTGATCACAACCATTCATTTGATTAACATCAAAGGCTCACAATTACCCAACCAAATCCATTTAAAAAATCCTACTCCTCTAACCTACATTTTCTCACCAACACTCCTCCCTTCACACAAACACACCACCCACCCCACTTCCTCTTTGGGCATCCGATTACTCCCCCACCCCACTTCCTCTTTCCTCTGTAGCACTCCACCACCCACCCCCAGCTCTTTCCTCCCTCACTTCTTACTCCCTCTCCCCATATCCCTCTCTCATGAGTTGCAGAAGCCCCACCCTCACCACCACCCCAAACGGCCACCATGAGAGATGCCTTTGTCACTCCTCTCTCTCTTTCTCCTAGTTGGATCTGATGGTTTATGTGTGTGTGAGAGTAGATCTCTATGTTTTTTTATACAAGTGTAGATCTGTAAAAACAAATGGATACAAGTATATATATGTTATTTTTGAATTTGTAATTTTATGCATGTGTTCATGTATGTTTGTGTGTGTGTGTGTTTGTTTCTTTTGTTTTCTAGGTTTCTTTTGAATCAGTGACAATGATGATGGGCGGTGGTGATGGACGTCGTTGTTGATGGTGGCGTTGGATGGTAGTGTTGGTAATGGCATTGGATAGCGGTGATTTGCAATGGTTGTGTTGTACTATGAACAAAGTATTGAGTATAAATGAAGTTTAGGGGAGCAAAGTGTAACTGTGAAATATCAAGGACTGATTTAAGATTAATAAAAGTTAAGGGACTGATTCGTAGTGTAAAATAATATTGATTTTTAAATAAAAATATTTTAAATTGTATTTTTGATATCAGCGACGGAATGTCCGTCGCAGTGAAAAATATTAGTTAAAATATAAATATTATTAAATTGGCATCAGCGATGGAATGTTCGTTACTATACAGCGACGGAAGTTATCAGCAACAGACATCAGCGACGAAACATTTCGTCGTTGTTAAGTGACTGAAGTTTTTGTTTGTTAGTGAATAAAGACGGTAGTCATTTCGTAGCTTCTTAGCGACAAACATTTAGCAACGGAATATTCGTTACTATACAGCGACGGAAGTTGTCAGCAACGGACATCAGCGATGAAAATATTCGGTCGCTGTTCAGCGATGGAAGTCTTTGGTCCGTTGGTGAACTGTGACGAGTCATTCCGTAGCTGAAAAGCAACAAATTTTTAGCGACGGATATATTCTGTCGCTGGACTGAAATCAGCGACGGAAATCGTATTTTAGCGGCGAAAATCTCTGTCACTAATGACAAGTTTTCTAGTAGTGGATCAACCACATGACCCCGTCCTCTGATGGGTTCTCCGATACTTCTTTGTATTCAGGTACCGATTCGGTTACCATAGTCAATGTTTCTTGAATCCCGATTTTATCAATTGGTTATTCTTCATTCGCGTCTAAAAATAGAAAATTTCTTCTTCGTAATGTTTTTCATGTTCCTACATTACATAAATCTCTATTATATATCTGTCGTTTTTCACTTGATAATAATTGTTTCTTTGAACTTGATGGATTTGGTTTTCATGTGAAGGACAATACCACGAAGCAGATTATCCTCTCTGGAAATAGCTTCGATGTTTTGTACACACTCCACTTCGATTCTTCCGCTCATGTCAGTCCTCTTGCTCTCATTGGCGAACGTGCATCTTCGGCTACTTGGCATGCCCGCCTTGCTTACCCATCTCTTCAGGTTTTTAAGTCTTTGGTAAATAAAGTTCATCTATCTGTTAGTGGAACTATTTCTCAGTCTTTTTGTCATAGTTGTCCATTTGGAAAATCAATTCAGCTACCCTTTGTTTCTAGTAATTTTCATTCTAGTGCACCTCTTGCACTATTACATTTGGATGTATGGGGTCCTTCCCCTATTATTTCAAAGAATGGATATCGTTTTTATTTAAGCACAGTGAAATATTTTTCTAGATTTATTTGGTTATTTCCTTTATTCTGCAAATCTGATGTGTTGGATGTTTTTGGTTCTTTTAAACTCCAAGTTGAAATAAGTAGAAAAATATCTGCCATTCACACTGTAAAAACAATCCAAATGGACGAGGGAGGCGAATTTGTGAATCATCAATTTTTTGTTTTCCTTAGATCTCATGGTATTAAGAACCAATCTATGTGCCCATACACCCCCAACTAAATGGAACCGTGGAACGAAAACATCGTCACATTGTTTCCATGGGCCTCTGTCTCTTAGCTCACTCCGGGGTTCCCCAAGTCTATTGGCTTGAAGCATTTAACACTGCGGTCTATCTCATTAACCGGTTGCCCATGCGACAACTAGGTTACATATCACCCTTTCATAAATTGATTAAACAAATTCGGGATTACAAAACTCTTAAAGCTTTTGGTTGTTTATGTTTTCCACAACTTTTACCATACAATTCCCATAAGATCATGCCAAAATCTTCCCCTTGTGTCTTCCTTGTCTATGATAATTTTTCGAAAGAATATCGGTGTCTTGATCAAACTTCGGGAAAAAATTATGTTTCGAGACATGTGTTATTTGACGAATCCACAAACTCTTAAGCAGGCTATTCCATTTCCTCATTGGAATATCGTCATGCAAGAAGAGTTAAATACCATGCACAAAAATGGTATATGGACATTGGTTCCTCGTCTTCTGTCCATGAATGTCGTTGGAAGTAAGTGAATATTTAAGGTCAAATGTCGAGCTGACGGTACGGTGGAATGTCATAAAGCTCGTCTAGTAGCTTAAGGATTCACTCAATAGGAAGGTGTCGACTATGATGAGAACTTCAGTCTGGTGGTTAAACAACCCACCATCCGCACTCTTCTTACTTTAGCACATTCTTGGTCATGGCGAATTCAGTAGCTAGATATCCGAAATGCTTCTTAAATGGTATTATTCAAGAAGAGGTATATATGACACAATCGCCCGATTTCTCTCATCAAGACCATCCTAACCACGTATGTCGACTCCATAGGTCTATCTACGGACTGAAGAAATCACCTCGTGCTTGGTTTCAACGGCTACATGATTTTCTTCTTTCCATTGGCTTCTTCAACAGTAAGTTCGACATCTCCTTATTCATTCGACACAGTGGCAATTCTCTGGTGGCTATCCTCGTATATGTGGATTATTTTATTATCACTGGTTACTCTCCTTCTGAGGTGTTAGGCCCAAATAGTTGGAAAACAGACTATAGGGGGGGTGAATAGCATGATACAATTTCTTTTGAAAAACCTTTTCAAAATAGTCAAGTAACATATCAAAAGCTAAATCGATGTTAACCGGTTATGTAGCGAATAAAATATTACCAGTTTACTCACTCAAATATTCGGTTAAGTAAAAGAAGTTTCAAGTAAGTTAAAATATCATGTAGAATAAATTCCAATAAAAAAAGGCAAAACAAGGCAGTTAGAATTCAAAGGTTGTAACCAATGATAGAGTTCAACCGGTTACAAGACAAGATGAAATGAGAAAAACACAATTAAAGGGACACAGTTATTTGGAGAGTTTCACAGTGTTAACTAACTGCTATGTCCTCTACCAAGTTTGGTCAAAACTCGGATTTGTGAAAATATGCACTATTAATGTTCACTAATCTATTAAAAGTTGCAAGCCTTAACCTATAAGGAAGATTGAAGGCTGCCTAAAGGAAAGTGAACACTAATGGGTCATGATACAAGTTTGACCAGGTGTTTTCAAGAGATGAGTTCACAAGTTGAATTGATTTCTCTTGGGTTTGTAATGTGATCAATAAATGTGTTCCAGACATAGTCTTGTTGGGGAACACATACAAAAATTGATTGATTGTGCACAGTGTTTGTCCTAATAAATGGTCTAGTGATTACAAGGACTGTAAGTATTGAACTTCAATGATTGAAGAATTTCAGCACTTGTAGTTCTTGACAATTCTACTCTCAAAGTCTTCAATGCACCAATCCCCTTCAATGCTATAAGGAAGGTATTTATAGTGTCTTCAAATTTAGCTGTTGTCTTTGAAGGGGATGAAGGGATGACTAGCACTGATAAGTATTAATCGAAAATATCTTCTCCATTAAATGCATGAGATCTTGAAGTACAGTCATGCTTGAATTATCCACTGGGTAAAGATGTTGTTGTGATTACTGGTGACTTGAATATTCCTTGAATTGGTTACTGACAAGGTAGCAGCATGGTCTTCATAGCAACTGCTCTACCAACTTTAGCTAAGTAGGTGGGAGAAATTAATGCTAGGTAAACTGATTGAATCTTGTTGAGGAAGCTTGACCGACTTCAGTAACTGATGTAATACATAACCGGTTGATTAGTCTGACCGGTTAAAAGTTGATCACTTGAAGTCATGACCGGTCAATATAGTCAACCAGTTATGACTTATGATAGCTTGAGCAAGTTAACCAATATTTCCTTTTAAACAAGTCAAGTTCTTAAGTCTTCTGTCATCTTGAGAGAAATACAAGTATATAAAAACACACAGGCACTAGTACTAAGTGGATCCTAAGGGTACATAGAAAATTCTAAGTAGTCTAGTTAAAATTAGGGGTCCTCAATAATACTTTAATTGAGATTAAGCAATTCCTAAGCTATCCATATATTTGACTAACAATCTCCTGCTAATTGCTTAAGTCCAATCATCCTAGGTATACATCTATCTTAACTTAGTGAAAAAATGATCAAGAGTTTATCTTTTATTTGTCATTTCCTAAGTCAAGTGACAGCTTGATGTAACCTATGGAAAGCTATACAATACAAGAAAAATAAACTTAAAGGTGTGGAAGAATGAAGTAACATGCAGATAAAAGAGTTAGTAGCAATATAATCATTCACAAAAATGAAAAGGAAATTCAAGAAAGCAAAAAATAAACTTTTAAATGAAAAATGAAAAGGATTGAGGAAAAGAGATTCTCATTGATTTAAGATGCAACCGGTTGACAAGAAGCTAAGACATATATATCATCAGTTACATTCTATTTAGCAGCATCAGGAGCAGGATCGGTTGAAGGTTCTTTCTTTGACGGATCATCCTTCACTTTTGATGGTGGTGTAGCTGATAACACTTTAACCGGTTCTGATTTATATATCTTAGCCGTAGAAGCTTTTTTCTCTTTCATTTCTTCTTTCTTCCTCTTCTTTTTCTCAGATCTTCCAGACCGATCAGTAGCAAGCTTCATCAGAATCTCATTTTGGGCTCTAACCTTGACTACCTCTGTTTGATAATCTCTGAGTTGAGCAGTCAGGTCACGAATTTTCTGATTAGCTTTTGTCAACTCATTCGTGTCTTCAACAAGGTTTATTTGGACTGCTATAGCTTCATCACATAATTTCTTGTTTATATTTGTTGAGTTGTTCAGCTCCTTAACAAGATCAAATATTACAGCATCCTTTTCATTCAGTTTTTAACAAAGTTATCGATAGCTTTGGCAAACCCAGTTTCAACTCTTGTCATTCTTCTTCTATCCTCCTCCTGATTTGACTTAGAAAGATCATTTACCATTGCATCATGCAGCTTGTGATGATGTGCCGCCAAAATTTTATTTTCCGAAAGGGTTTAACTTTGAAATTTTTCGCTTCTTTGAAAAACCAATCGAAAAAAGACCGGAGTCGCCACGCCATTTTTGTTTTAAGGGCCAAAACTTTGAAAAAATGCCCGAGATTAGAGATTTGGGTTCGGAGGTCACGTTACATGCCGGGAAGGACGTTAGTGTGCACCCGGAATGCCTCGTAAAACGAGTCTTCCAAGCTAAAAACCATTTGTTGTGTGTGTGTGGATGTGTGTGTGTGTTACTTTGGCCAAAATAAGTTGAAACTGAGAGAAGTAAAAATTGGGAATTCTTTATTAGACTTTGGACAGATCCCATAATTTTTGGTGTGATTTTTGGGTTGAGTTTTGGTACTCAAAAGATTTTTGGAAGTTGGAAACCACTTCTGCCAGAATGAAAAAGGCAGTAGACACTTGATTTTGAAATGGATTTAAGGGCTTTAAAACTTCATAATCTGAGAAAACTTAGAGAATGAAAGTTGTTACAGACACCTCAAATAAGATTTCTGTGAAAGAATTTTCCATTTTGGAGAATATTTGAGGACTCAAAACCTTCTGGAAATCTCAGATATGAGATCTGGACTCCCAGAGACTGGTGATCTGACCTTCAAAAGAAAATTTGAAAAGTGGAATTTTACTCACGAAAAAAATAAAGTAAAAATATGTCTGGAAATCTCTGGATGTTGGCTACAAAAAGTGTTTTGTAGTCAACACCAAATTCCAAGTTTATCTGTGTCCAAAAAATTAGACCATGGACTGGGGTCTTAGAAAATTGCTACTGGACAGCAACTTCTCAAGAAAGAAAAACATGATTTTAAAGGGGGTTTGGCATCCATGCTTGTCCCCATTTCCCTAGATTTTGATAAGTTATCACTTGACATTTTAGTGGTGAATCAACTATATCAAACCATCCTTGGGGTACATTAGGACTAAGCACTTCATTTGCTTGGGAAGGGGAATTTTATCCTTTGAAAATGAGATTTGATGTATGAAAATGAGAATTAGGGTTTTGAAAATGTGTTTTCTTTGCAAGTAAGTAAGAATGCTTTGAAAATAATGTTGATCCTTGTAGAAGGTCATCCATGGAGATGAACTTCCATGGTGATCTTCTTGGATCTAAGGCAAGAAGATGAATGAACTACATTTTGTAGCTTGTAAATGCATGCATGGATGAATTTTAGGGTAAGGAGAGGAAGGTTATACCTATCTTCCTTGTGTTTTGTGTTTGAAGGCTTGAATGTAAGAGTGTTTGAGGCTTGAATATGAGAGTGTTTGAGTGAGTGTGATCTTGGGTGAATAGTTGAGAAAAAGGTGACAATTCTAGAGAATTCTCACTGTTTTCTCTCTATTTTCGCCAAGGTGCAGTTGCAAATTATGTTTTTTCTCCTCCATTTCTGAGACTGAAGGCCTCAATTTATAGCCCTCTGAAAATGTCAAAAGTATCCGCGCGGATATGTCCTTCAGCGTGCACTGTTCATTAATTACAGCTTCATGCTTTGGACACAAGGAATATTATTTTGAAAATTCAAATTAGGCAGCCAGTTTTTGTTCCAGCAGCTTCTATTTTTGGTTTTTGACCATTTCTTTTGCTTTTTTGATTCTTTTCCTTGGTTTATCCTTTTTTGGCAATCCCTAATCTACCCTTACTTGGTTAGAAATGTTAGGAATTGTTAGGAATGTTATAACTTTCGTTAATTTTCTAACGAAAATACTAACAAGCTCAAATTGGAGCACTTACAGTAGCCCCTCGGCGACGGCGCTTTCGAAGGAAGCGGGGTCGTCGATAAGAGTAAGGCTCCATATTTGGCAGGATGATCAAGTGATCGAGCGGCTGAACCTATTTAATAGGCTACCTACGTATCCTTAAGAGGAATCAAGCCGGCCGTAGTTCGGGTCTTTTACCCTGGAGATGATGGCGTTTTAGGTGCCTCGAACCTGATGAGCGAGTTCTGCAGTTGGTTGCTGGAGAGAAACTCTGCTGGGGATAAGAGATGACCATTTTCGGTCGGATGGCTATCCGCTCTGCTGGGGATAGAAATGACCATTTTTGGTCAGATGGCTATCCGCTCTGCTGGGGATAGGAATGACCATTTTCGGTCGGATGGCTGAACCTAATGATAGGCTACCTACGTATCCTTAAGAGGAATCAAGCCAGTCGTAGTTCGGGTCTTTTACCCTGGAGATGATGGCGTTTTAGGTGCCTCGAACCTGATGTGCGAGTTCTGCAGTTGGTTGCTGGAGAGAAACTCTGCTGGGGATAAGAGATGACCATTTTCGGTCGGATGGCTATCCGCTCTGCTGGGGATAGAAATGACCATTTTTGGTCGGATGGCTATCCGCTCTGCTGGGGATAGAAATGACCATTTTTTGGTCGAATGGCTATCCGCTCTGCTGGGGATAGGAATGACCATTTTCGGTCGGATGGCTATCCGCTCTGCTGGGGATAGGAATGACCATTTTCGGTCGGATGGCTGAACCTAATGATAGGCTACCTACGTATCCTTAAGAGGAATCAAGCCAGTCGTAGTTCGGGTCTTTGACCCTGGAGATGATGGCGTTTTAGGTGCCTCGAACCTTGATGATGGCGTTTTAGGTGCCTCAAACCTTGAAGATGGCGTTTTAGGTGCCTCAAACCTTGATGATGGCGTTTTAGGTGCCTCGAACCTTGATGATGGCGTTTTAGGTGCCTCGAACCTTGATGATGGCATTTTAGGTGCCTCGAACCTTGATTTGAAATATTTTCCCTATGGTGGACTTCATTCGTCTGCTGCCGAGGGAAAGGATGACCGTGCTGGTCGAGTGGCTGGACCTAATGATAGGCTACCTACGTATCCCTAGTGGGAATCAAGCCGGTCGTAGTTCAAAATTTACTCGAGATTCCGTTGGCTTTTGGGATTCCGTTGACTTTGCTGGGGATTTTGTTAGCCTTTGCTGGGGAAAATCAGACGTATTTGTCGGAGAAATCGGCCTTACGTTTTACTGCCGTTGATGATTTTGATGAAAGATACGGGATCCCGTTTCTTTCTCGGGGAGATCGGACTTACGTTTTACTGCCGTGGAATGATTTTGATGAAAGATACGGGATCCCGTTTCTTTCTCAGGGAAATCGGTCTTACGTTTGACTGCCGTTGATGATTTTGATGAAAGATACGGGATTCCGTCATCTTTCTCGGAGAAATCGGTCTTACGTTTGACTGCCGTGGAATGATTTTGATGAAAGATACGGGATCCCGTTTCTTTCTCAGGGAAATCGGTCTTACGTTTGACTGCCGTTGGTGATTTTGATGAAAGAAACGGGATCCCGTTATCTTTCTCGGGGAGATCGATCTTACGTTTGACTGCCGGGGAATGATTTTGATGAAAGATAAGGAATCCCGTTATCTTTCTCGGGGAGATTGGACTTACGTTTTACTGCCGGGGAATGATTTTGATGAAAGATACGTAATCCCGTTATCTTTCTCGGGGAGATCGGACTTACGTTTTACTGCCGTGGAATGATTTTGATGAAAGATACGGGATCCCGTTTCTTTCTCAGGGAAATCGGTCTTACGTTTGACTGCCGTTGGTGATTTTGATGAAAGAAACGGGATTCCGTTATCTTTCTCGGGGAGATCGGTCTTACGTTTGACTGCCGTTGGTGATTTTGATGAAAGATACGGAATCCCGTTATCTTTCTCGGGGAGATCGGACTTACGTTTTACTGTCGGGGAGCTCTTTTGAAGAGGGGGGTTAACTTTGGTTAACTTTGGTTAACTCCGTTAAGTCTAGGATCAAATTGCAGAGTTCTGAAATTTTAAAGGGCAAAAGGGTCATTTTGACCCTTCAAAACCATCCGCGCGGAACAGATTGCAAGTCAGATTGGTTTTAATGAGGGCCAACGCCCTTCTTCTTCCCCAAGCAGTTTTTTCAAAATTTACGAGAGAGAGAGAGAGAGAAAAATTCGCCCAAACCGCCATTGTTGGTCCTAGGAGCTCCGAAATCTTCCGATTTTCTTCGATTTTCGAGCAATGGAACACGCGGGAGTAGCCATCCATGGTCAAGGATGCGGTCCGGTAGCGGAGAGGCGATTGGAGCTTGTCCGAATGAGGAGGCACTATTCTCTTTCGCAATCGATTGCGGAGGAGCATTACCCCGATGCGTGGCAACATTGGGCCACTGATCCGAGTCTTCGCACGGTATACTTCGAATCTTTTCGATCCCTTTGTCGATTTCTTGTTTGAAATTGATTTTTTTGGTGATTTTTGATTTTTTTTTTTTTTGAATTTCGAATAATTTGATGTTCTTGGTCTTGGATTTTGATTTTGGTGCTTTGCATGTAATGAGTATATGGGTAACCCAAATGTGCATTTTGTTTGAAAAGAATGGGCATTTTGCCAAATTTTTTTTTTTTGAAATATGAGACTATGAAAAATTTCCCGGAATTGGGACGGACTTTTTTTGTTGCAATGTAGGATTCTTGCAATGTTGATATGAATGTGTGCATGCTTTTTTTTTTGTAAAAAGTATGATGATGATTTTTTTTTTGCAATGAGATGATGATTCCATGAATGACATGTATGCATGTTATTTTATGAAAAATGGGACGGAGTTTTTGCTTCCGTTGACTCCTTGTATGAATTTTTTTTTTTTATGTATGAATGAATGTTGATTGGGATTTGGTGAAAACTGCTTTCTTCTGTGCAAGAAAAATGGGGCTAGGTTCATTGCATGCTGTTATGCTGCCGAATTTTCTTCAAAATTTTATGCATGTGTATGCTCTTTTTTTTTTTAATGCAATTTTTTTTTTGAATGCAAAATTTTTTTTTTGAATGCATTTTTTTTTTTTTGAATGCAAAATTTTTTTTTTTACTCTTTTTTTTTTTCAATTGCACGGTGGAGATCGCTTTGTGACGCAGCAGCTGAACAAGATGAAGACTCGGGGATCAGTGGAGTCTGTGATTGGTCTATGGGACCGGCTTCCAGATATGGGCAGAGGAGCGATGATGAGTCCTAGACATATCGTTATTGAGACCGGGCTGTACGAGTTCATTGAGTGCTTGAGGGGGTTGGTCAAGTTTCCCAAGAGCAAGGGTCTGATCTTCGCTTTGGCACAGCACTGGTGGGACGTGACCCACACATTTCACTTCTCCTGGGGCGAGGCGACGGTTACGCCTTCTGACTATGCTGCGATCACGGGTCTGTCCTTTAATGGACGCAACATTGAGTGGAGAGACGGCTACAGCGATCAGGATCTGCAGGCCCTGCTAGGATTTTCCCCTATTCCCAAAAAGGGGATGGGTATGGAGTACGTTGTGGTCGAGGGAAAGATTGTGGAGATCATTGGGAGCTATGAGGCTGGAGATGAGAGGATAGGCGCTGAGCAGATTGCTAGGGCCTTTTTATGGTTTGCTTTTTCGAGCACTCTTTTTGGACATGCCGAGGGGACGGCTGTCTTTGCTTTGCTGAGGTCCTTGGAGGACGTGGGGATGGCTGGAGAGATATCTTGGGGAGAGGCAGGGCTGGCAGAGCTCTATTTCGCTTTAGATCGGTATAGCCGGAAGGCTGTCAGTTCCTTGACATGCTTCGAGTTCCCTCTGGAGGTATAAGCTTTCCTTTCGCTTTCTGTAAGTGCTCCAATTTGAGCTTGTTAGAATTTTCGTTAGAAAATTAACGAAAGTTATAACATTTCTAACAATTCCTAACTATCCTAACATTTCTAACAAAGTGAGGGTAAAATGGGCATTGTTATTTAAGGTTAAACCTTAAAAAGAATCCTAAAAAGAAAAACAAAAGAATAAAACCACAAATAGCAATGCTGGAAACATAATCTGGCTGGTCAATTTGAATTTTGAAAAAGATTATTCCTTGTGTCCAAAGCCTGAAGCAAAGAATTAATGAACAAAGGCACGCGATCGGATCCATCCGCGCGGACATGTTTGTATTTTCAGTGAGGGCTATAAATTGAGCCCTCCAAATACAAAAATAAAGAGGAAGAACACAATAGCAACGAAGTTCGCGAAATATAGAGAGAAAACAGTGAGAATTCTCAAGAATTGTCACCTTTTTCTTTCCAATCTTTCCCAACTCATACTCATCCACTCACTCTCATATTAAATCCCTAAACACTCATACACTCAAGCCAAACACTCAAGAACACAAGGAAGATTGGTAAACCCTCTTCTTCCTAACCCTAAATCTCATCCATGCATGCATCTTCTAACTACAAAATGTAGTTCTTTCATCTTTTTTCTCTAGATCTAAGAAGATCACCATGGAAGACCATCTCCATGGATGATCTTCTACAAAGATCAACATTATTTTCAAAGCTTTTCTTTCTTACTTGCAAAAATGCACTTTCAAAACCCTAAAAACCATTTTCAAGCACTAAATCTTGATTTCAAAGGGTAAAATCCCCTCCCCAAGCAAATGAAATGCTTAGTCCTAATGTACCCCAAGGATGGTTTGGTATAGTTGATTCACCACTAAAATGTCTAGTGATCACTAACCAAAACCTAGGGAAATGGGGACAAGCATGGATGCAAAACCCCCCTTAAAATCATATTTTCTTTCTTGAGAAGTTGCTGTCCAGTAGCAATTTTCCCAGACCTCAGTCCATGGTCTTAATTTTTGGACACAGATGAACTTGGAATTTGGTGTTGACTACAAAACACTTTTTGTAGCCAACATCCAGAGCTTTCCAGACATATTTTTACCTTATTTTTTGGGTGAGTAAAACTCCTCTTTTCAATTTTTCTTTCAGAGGCTAGTTCATCAGCTTCTGGGAATCCAGATCTCATATCTGAGGTTTCCAGAAGGTTTTGACCCCTCAAATCTTCTCCAAAATGGAAATTTCTTTTCACACAAAGTTTATTCAAGGAGTCTAGAGAAACTTTCATTCTCTGAGTTCATCCAGATTATGAAGTTTTAGGACCCTTGAATCCATTTCAAAATCAGGTGTCTGCTGCCATTTTCTTCTGGCAGAAGTGACTTCTCAACTTCAAAAGGTTTTTTGAGTACCAAATCTCAAACCAAAATTCTCCAAAAATCATGGGATCAGTTTAAAGTCTTAAAAAGACATCCCAATTTTTACTTTTTCCAGTTTCAACTTATTTTGGCCAAAACACACACACACACACACACACACAAATGATTTTCAGCTTGGAAGACTCGTTTTTACGAGGCGCGTCGGGTGCACACTAACGTCCTTCCCGACGCGTAACATGACCTCCGAACCTAAATCTCTGATCTCGGGCTTTTTTCAAAGTTTTGGCCCTTCAAAATTAAAATGGCGTGGCGACTCCGTTTTTTCCGGTTTTATTTGGTTTTTCAAAGAAACGCAAAATCGAATTTTTCCCGCGAAAAGGCAACACATCGTTACAAAGGGCGACTACTGGGACTAAGCTTTTTAATAAAAAAAATGGTATTCGGTATATTGGTGGAAACCATTAAATTTCCCGTTATCGCCTCCTAACACGAGTCGGGGATAAATTGTGGTCTAACAATCCCACGTACCGGTATCACCGTTTTCAAAAAAAAAGCTTTTGAGGGTCAAGCTTCCGTCCCGGTTTCGAAAATCATTTTTGTGTGTGTGTTGATTTTTTGCACAGTTTTCATGTTGTTTTGGCCGCCTCGGAGAAAGTCAAAATTTTGACTGTCGGAATAATGTCCCTAACTGTCGGAATTTTCATGCTTACGTGCTTATGTGCTCATAAAAAAAAAATTCAAAAAAAAAAAGATTTTCAAAAAAAAAGAAAATTTCCAAAAAAATCATGCATCATATTTTTAAGACACAAAAAAAATCTCTATTTTACTCAGAAAAAGAATATAGACTGCTTGCACACTACGCGCACGTGACCGTACACTGCACACTACGTCCTTAACCCGGGGAAATCCTTGTCGCGGTCCGTTTGGTCTTATTACGCCTCTCGGATGAGCACAGGACTACCCAAACATCCCATGGAGCCTCGTGTCGACCATGCACTTGTCCGTGACACACTTTGTCCGAGACCCGGTTGGTTTTTAGTCTGGTCTGTGTCATGCCCTGTCCGTGTATAGACCTTTCCTTTCAAGCCTTTGTCGGCATACCGACTCAATATCTCTCGGGTCCCTAATCGCCGCTAATCGCCGAAGTTCCGCCGGTTTTCCGCCGCAGACTTTGACCAAGATATTGACCGGCGCCTTGACTTCGGCTCGATCGGCACAAATTATACATCGACTCCCAAAGATTGACACCGAGTCATCAAGGATTAACGGTTATTCCATGCCTAATTACGGCTTAACCGACGACAAGTCAAGATCAATAGCGGACATTTATCAGCTCCAAATCATGCCGACTTTTCGTCGAGCTCCTGACACGATCTTGACTTTCGACGTCGCCTTGTCCGTAATTTACATCGAATGCTCGTTAAGACTCGATTACCCGCCGACTTCTAGGATCGTTTTCTTTCGGTCGGTGGGACCCGCTTGCCCTATAGGACCCTCGCCCGGGCCGTCCACCCCGGGAGGTCGAAATACAGGTGGAATACGAGGGGCTTATAGACGTAGTGACGGGCCCACCGATCCAGAATCGTAGTAGTTTGCGAAAAGAAGAGCAATCTTTTCCAACCGATTAGGTTAATAAAACATGTTTTAAGTAAACGTGAACAAATAATCGCATGTTGCATGAGCCAAAAGCCCAAACACCTACCCTCCTTCCATTCCTGCACATCCGAACCTTCGTGTCCTTTCCCCGCAGCCTCCGCACAAAGCTTGGTTTCGGCACCGGGTCACCGTTTGATCACTTGGGAAGAGTCAAGCGCATCGTCGCCTTCGCCATTTGTTCCGACTCCGGGTTTCGTAATGTCTCGCATCGCCCGGTAATGATGGGGATAACGTTGCTCCGTCCTCCGTAATCCCTCGCATGCACTCAAGATTGGATCCAGCTTGGTAGAGCAAATGAGACTTCGGCATGAGGCTCAAATTGATGACTCTACTGGGGTAGTCGCAAGTCATGGTTTGACTATCGCCTCAATTCCGATGGCACTTTTACCGCAAAGACAGAAAAGGGTTCTCCTCCTCTTCTTAACAAATTCCTGATACATCAAGATGCTACCCCAAGATTCCTATGTTTCCACCGCCGGACTCCCGCCCGCCGACTTACAGGCAACCGGCCCCCAAACAAAGAATGTGGACGAAAGAGTTCGGTATACCGTCGCTGTCCCTCTCAAGGTGATGATCCCACAAATATCAGCCCGAGTGATGAAAATCAGTGAACAGCTTAAAGAAATATGGTCAGCCATCAAAGCCCCGGGAAGAACGCTGCAATGCATGTACAGGCTCCGGATTGAAGAGGCCACACGCCACTTTGGGACCTTAACAATATCCCAACCGACCGGGCTACCTTGAAGGACAAACATATGCCCGTTCCCTGACCTCAATATCTCTCATTATCCGGCGGAGTCCAATCACTCGCTACCAGACGAGCCCAGCAGCAGATCCCCTGACCCGCTCCACTCAAAGTCATTCCAAAGACCGCCAACCCGAGGTCCCAAATCCGCCACCACCCGTAGAACACATTTGGTGGGATATTTGTGATCGTCCCGATTGCCTTGAAAGGGACTATCAGATTGGATACACGAGGACCGTCCTCCTAAGAAAAGAAAATTTCCTCCCAAAGAAAATTGAAGGAGAGATTCGAGGCCGGTGATAACAAAGTGTGGGAACGCTCGGGAGCCATCTGGGGATTTGATTATTATGTACTCTACTCCGCCCGCCTTTCCCCAAAGCAAAAAGGGGTAAAAGAGCGTAAAACCTTGCCAACGACGGAATTGAGACCTTCGGATACCGCAGTACCGCAGTAACGGAAGTCCAACCCCTCGGGGTCGCCCAAGGTTCGCTTTGTCCAGCCTCCCGAGTATCCACCGATGAAGAAAACCGACGCTGGGCCCGCGCTCCCACTCAATCAACATGTTGATCGGAGATGGCAACCGCCACAAAAGGCATCGCATAACCTGTGGGCTTCGGCAAAGACTCGCCTCGCAAGAAAAAGGCACGAAGTGACCGACTTGATGACTCTCCATCCCGAGACAAGGACCAAATCTATGATCCTCACCTATATGGGAGTATGATCACCTTCGCGATGAAGATTTGCCAAGAGATGTCTCCCAACACAATGAAGCTTTGTACATCACTATTCGGCTCAACACCATGTCACTCCCCGGGGTATTAGTGGACAATGGATCATCGGTAAATGTCCTTCCCTCAAGCATGATGAGGGCCCTCCGCATAAATGAAAGGCGCGTGATCCCATCTACCCTGACCGTCAAAGCCTACGACGGTTCGTCTCGCCCCATTCTCGGGGACAGTGACTCGGGAACTCGGTACGAAACCCAAATGGTGCCCGCAAAGTTCCATGTAATGGATATCCTCCGAGTTCACAGCCTCTACTAGTGGCGCCCTTGGTTGCATCACATGAAAGCCATAGCCTCCACTCTCCACCAATGCGTCAAATTCATCAACCGGCAGGGAGACCTCGAAGTCATAAGGGGTGACAGCTTCCTCATAGGGAACGAAGCCGAAACAATAGCCAAGAACGCCCACACCAAACACCGGGCTACATCCTTCAAGAGGCAAGTCTCGCCAAAGATCCTTTGGAATCCAAAGAATGCCAACTATGTCGACACACTCAAGCGAGCGGACTCCGAAGAAGTTCGATTCATCAAATTCAATTGCTATTTCCAACACTTGGAGGCGTATCGGAAGGAAACGCCGAACACCGCCATGATACAGTGCACACAAGTCCCCGGTCCTCAATCACAGCATTTGCCGCATTCTCGCAAACCCATTCCTGCCTCGCCGGCGAGGAGGTTTTCATGATAAAAGTCGCAAACACCGATGCACTCGGCTCGAATCTATGAACGTCGTGTGGGACGTCCTCCTTGCCGAACTACCCGCCAAGCCTTTCCGCTCGAGTATGGGACATGAGATTTTTCTAGCCGCTCACCGAGACGCAATGCGTCCTTACATCCGGGATTGAGCGATCGATTGTGACGAAACGGAAGTCCCTGCACTGAGGAAGATCCCTACATCCACATGCTCGCTTTCGATGCCAAACACAGCTTGATTCTGGTTCGTACAAAGAGATGATAGCAACGATCAAGAGGGAGCACAGAGACCATGCCTTTCCCGAGTTGTGAAGCCACCAACAGCGATGCCGCTAAAGAATTGGGAAACTCTCTCAGCCCGTCCGCGACCAAGGAGGAAATGATCACCAAGCTTGGATTGGTCCCCCGTCCTTTCGTGTCAATCTAGGAAAGTCCTCCGAGTCTCTCATTGTTAAGATCGAGTCTCTAGGGTCGTCCGACGGCCTTACGCCCGAAGACTACGAGTCCGTAGCAAGCACCGTATTCCCTTTCGTTTTCAATGAAATGACGAACCTTTCGAGTATCCCTTGATTGCCACTTTAACTAATGATGAATTAATTAATAAAAAAAATTTTTTTTTTTAATAATAATTCATTAGATAAAGAAGCGTACACATTAAACAAAAAAAAAATCAAACAACAAAAAAATCTTTAAGCAAAGTTGTCCGGAAGAGGAAAATCGAGCCCAAGCCGCCGAAGAGATTTTGACGAGTGTGAATTTGGGAACCATGAAGAGCCTAAAGAGACGCAGATTGGTCATTTCTTCGAAGGAAGTGGAAAGGATGCTCGCAAAGTCCTACAAAATCCTCAATTCAAAGAAAGTCGCCCTCTTCATCAAAGAAAACATCATGTGCCGATACGGGTTGCCGGCCGAAATCATTTCGTATAATGGATCCCACTTCAAGGGGAATGTGAAAATTGCCGGCGTAATTCCGAATAACCCGTCACAAGTCATCACCCTACAGCCCCAAACCAACGGAGCCGTCGAGGCAAAGAAACAAGACTCGAAAATATCATCCGGAAAATGGCCGTCCAAGGCGTAGATTGGCCCGAGAAGTTACACTGCACTCGGGGCTACGTAACACGCCGAACGGCAACCGGGAAACACCTTTGCCCTCACATACGGAATGGAAGCCGTACTCCCAATCGAGCCGGAAATACCTCGCTCCGTATACCGCCGGAAAGCCAAATCAACGAGGTCGAATGGCTCCGCAGTCGCCATGACGAATTGGCCCTACTAGACGAACGCCGATCAAGGCCATGGAACACATCCGGCCTACCAAGGAAGAATGGCTAGAGCCTTCGACAAGAAAGTAAAGCATCGGGAGATCCGAGAAGGTGATCTCGTTTCTAAAAGAAAAGCCCCCACCGTATCAACCCTCTCGGCAAATGGGAGCCTCGTATGGGTCGGGCCATATGTCGTCCGTAAGATCTTCTCCTGAGGAGCCATGCAACTTGCGGACCTCGACGGGAATCCCTTTGTACACCCAAAGGAATGGTGACAAGCCGCGCAGATACTACGCGTAAAAAAAACAAAAAAAAAAACAAAAAAAAACAAAAAAAAAAAAAAAAAAAAAAACAAAAAAGAGTGCTAAAAGAGTAATACCCAACTAGGTTAGAAACCCGAAAAGGGCGGCCTAGGTAAAAACAGTGGTTGCACCAAAAAAAAAAAAAAAAAAAAAAAAAAAAAAAAAAAAAGAGTGCTAAAAGAGTAATACCCAACTAGGTTAGAAACCCGAAAAGGGCGGCCTAGGTAAAAACAGTGGTTGCACCAAAAAAAAAAACAAACAAAAAAACAAAAAAGAGTTCACCCGCTTGAACTACGAAGACCCGAGCTCCTCAAAATGAGGGGAACGTAGGCAAATGAAACGGTTCGGTCTAAAGCACAAATAAAAGCCATACTTTGGCATCAATACAATTGATCGTACCATGAAAGCGTCTCGAAAAACTCTAAAGCAATTCAAATATTCATTACAAGTTAAAAGCTCTTTGATGAGTCTAAGCCCGATTCATTCCTACAACCGGCAACCTCGCTAAAGGAAAACTAAGATACATAATCAAACTAATGTGTCCGTCATGGCAAGAAAGGGATACTTGGAAACCTCGTAGTCACTCCAAGCCACTCGCATCGGTCTCTCCCTTCTTCTTCCCCTCCGAGTCTTTCTCTTCGAACCGGAAAATGTCGGTATTCCTCCTACCAAGCTCGTATAGGAACAGTGGTCTATCAAACCGGCCTCTCGTCGTGGCCTTAGTAGCCCTAGCGTCATCCCTCATCTCCTCGTAACCTAGCCGGTAACATAGGAGCCCTCCTCTCCCGTCTCTTGACGTAAGCCTCATAATCGGCCGCGCCGTCTCCGCTCCCGTCATGAGGATTGGCCCTCGCCTCGGCCCTCCTCCTCTCGTAAACAGCCTGGTCCTCCGCACCCACAATGGCCTCACGCCGTCTCAAAATAGCCACCTCGAGTCTCTCCTGCATGCCTCTCGTACCAATCCAGTGTACCAAGTGGTCAGAACACCGGCCTCTGACGCCCGAGAATGACCCGAGGAGGAAAGGCATCATACCTCCATACTCGGGAAAGAAATGGAAACACCGAGGGATCATCCATGGAAACAGAGCCACCACCCCGGTGGCTACATCATCAAAGCCCTCCAAAGGAACTCCGCTCCAAGCCAAACCGCCTAAGGACCAGAGCCGAATGTAGAAACCGGACCGAGAAAGCCCCTAAGCATAACCACATGGGACCCGTCCCGAAGCACTCGCGAGTCTCCACCCGCCAATGAGGCACCAACCATCTCGATATCTTCGGGCCCGGGCGACCCGCCATCCAACGCTCCCACGAGCCCCGATCATCAAAATCTACATCAACACCTCTCCCGGCAAAAGTCCAAGGCCCGATCATATCGTAGGTTTCCCGAAGAACCCCCAAACGCTCCATCGCCCATGTGGTCAAGAGAAACGGGCTGCCCCCGTGCATGTACCGCCGTCCGGTAGCTAATCCGTCGAGAGCATGAAAAGTCTCCCCAAGAATCAAAGGAACGACATCTCTCGCCTGTGCGACAATGGACGACAACATCCAACAGAGATCGATGGCAAATCCCGAAGGAATAGACCATGAACAAAGTGCCGAACATGCAAAGTGCAAAGGCATCCCAATAGGCGTCATCCACCAAGCCTAAGCCCCTAAATCTGTCGGGAAGACCGGAAATATCAAAATGGTCGGGACCGCGGACCATGCCTCGTGCTTCCTCCGGGAAAGATGAAGAAGGTTGCACAACTTGTCAACAAAAGAAGCTCCTCCGACAAAGGAATTGCTATCTCCTCCACCTCCGGACCTCCAAGCAAGGCCCGAAATTCTTCCACGCCGGAACAATCTCGTTGAAGGAAAGGCAAAAGACATGCCTTCTAGTATCCCAAAACGAAGAAGAAGCCCTTAAGAGGTCATAATCCGGAACCAATTCTTTGAGAGACCACAAGCATCGTACCTTGTACCGTTCTTCAAAGAAAGACCTTCTCTCATGCATAATTTCCCAGACCAATCCTTGAACTTGTTGAAAAATGACATTTGGGATTCTTGGGATAATTTTGAGGGAGCTTTTCTAAGGCTTTCCATGGTTTTTTCTCTCTTCCTCCCCGAAAATGGCCGTTTGGACCGGAGGTTGAAGAAGATATTTGAATTTGAAATAAAGCAAAGCCGATTTAAAGCAAAATCAAAGGACAAAGGTCGATGCCGTCCCCATCCGCGCGGATGGGATTGCTTCCCGTAAAAAATTCCGCAATGTACCCAAGCCGCTACACCAAAAGAGGAATATTCCGTCCCGGTTGCTCGAAACTTGTGCAAAAACCTCCCCAAACCACCCATATACCAAACACCCTTGCAAAAAAAAAAAACAAGGCTCACGCAACACTGCATTCATATTGCATTGCATTCATAAATAAAATCCTAAATTATTACATTCCAAAAAAAAGAGAGTGTACACAAAAAAAAAAACAACAAACAAACATAAATAAAATCCTAAATTATTACATCCAAAAAAAAAAAAATGTGCATGATCTGTACAAATCTAAATCTCAAAAAAATAAATCAAAAAATCAATCGGAGTCTCCAAAGACCCGATGTCTCCCCTCGCCCTCTTGCGACTCGGGCCCGCCTCGTCAGAGCCCCGAAAGTCTCTGGCTCGTAATCGTCCTCATCTCCGTAAAGAGGCTCGTCTGGGACCAACCGGCACACTCGATAGGGTAAACCTGCATCCCCGAAGAAGTCGTACCCGAAGGTGAAGGCGTCCGACTCGAACATACGGAGACGACCCACCATGCCGCGACGTGTCCCCGCCCGTGCGGATCCCCAAGAATGACGTGATCCGAAGGCAAAGGCCGCGCGGTGATCAATGAGAGGAGAAAGAGGGGTCTCGAAGAAGTCTCCGAGGGAATAGGAGAAGCCTCCCGTCGGACAGTGCCGGCCGTGGTCTCTCGCCCTAGCCCGAGGTGCCCCGCAAGCAACCATCCTCCGTATGAATCTCTTAGCCCCGATCACTTGCTTCGTCGTTGTCTCGACGACCACCTCCGAAACCGCACAAAAGCAAAAGCGTCAAAAAAAAAAAAAGGTGATGCTAAAGATGATGAAACAAAAGAAAGAAAAGAAGGGGAAAAGGTGAAGCCATACCTTCATACTCCTGACGAGGCCGGAAAGCTCGTGGAAGCCGCTCGGCCGAGGGATTCGCACCCTCAATCGGACCCCATCCCGAATGTAGGAAAATCCGTCCGAGGGTACCGCGGATCCCAAGCCCCTCCTCTCCAAAACCCGAGGCATCCTCGCCTCCTCAAGACGAACGTCGCATATGGCTCGATCGCCACGAAGTCCGAGAAGTGCCGGCCTCGCTCGGTAATCGTCCCAGTCACTGACCGATCGCTCGGGTGCATCATGTCACGGGAGGCTCCACCGGTGTCCTCAAAGGCGAGTTCACGCCATGCCGGCGCGTCACCCTCTCTCCTGCATAGTAGACGTCGCAAGTCGCCCTCAAAATCCTCCGCCGCACCGTCCCGCATCTCGCCGCCTTCACTGCGCTACCTCAAAGCGATCCTGTGGGAAGAATATCATCCCCTCATCCGTCTCGGCCTCCGTCAAAGGAAGGCAATCCGCGTACCTAAGAGTCGTACGCCCCGGAGCTTATCTTCTCCCGGGCATGCTTGGACCAAGATCGCATGGCCGGATACGCCCGACGTACGCCTCAGCCGCTTCCACACCGTGACGTGAAAACTCCAACGCCCATACCGCGAAAGGTAAAAATCCAATCAATCCAAAGGCAAATAAAAGTGCGTGCTCAAAGGAAAGAGGGAAAGCAAAAAGAGAGCTTATACCTCCGTGAGCAAACTCGAAGCAAGACAGGAGCTCACAGCTCTTCCGCCGTATCTATCAAGAGCGGGCACAACTACCACCCCGGCCTCCCAGAAATATCTCCAACCGTCTCCATGTCCTCCAAGGACCTCAAGAAGGCAAAGACCGCCGTCCCTCAAAGCATGACCCAAAGAGCGTGCTCGAGAAAGTAAACCACAGGAAGGCCCCGGCAACTGACGGCGCCTATCCTCTCCTCCCCACCTCATAACTCGCTATGGTCTCCACGATCTTGCCGTAGACCACGGCATACTCCATCCCCATCCCCTTTTGGGAATAGGGGAAAATCCAAGAAGAGCTCGCAGACGCATCGCCGTAGCCATCTCTCCACTCAATGCCGCGTCCATTGAAGGACAGACCCGTGATCGCAAAGATAGTCGAAGGCGTAACAGCCGCCTCGCCGTAAGAAGTGGAAGGTGTGGGTCGCGTCCCACCAATGCCGCGCCGCAGCAAACATCAAGCCCTTGCACTTAGGGAACTTGACCACCCCCTCAAGCACTCGACGAACTCCCAGAGCCCCGTCTCGACAACGATCCGTCTGACTCGGCAAAGCTCCTCGGCCCGCATTCGGAAGCCGGTCCCACAAGTCAATCACGTACTCCACCGATCCTCGAGTCTTCATTTTGTTCACCGCTCCGTCACAAAACGGTTTCCGCCCGTAAAAAAAAAAAAAAAAAAGAGAGAAAATGTCAAAAGATTGCATTTGCATTAAAAAAAAAAAAAAATTCGACAAAGATAACAAAGATACAATGAGCATAGCCCCATTTTTCTCGCATGAAATAAAACAATTTTCAGCAAGTCCCAATACATTCAAAAAAATAAAAAGGATGCATTCCTACGGAAGTAAAAAAAAAAAAAAAAAAAAAAAAAAAAAAAAAAAAACTCCGTCCCATTTTCAAAAAAAAATGCATACATGCATATCATCCATCTTACATACAACGGGAGGAAAAATCCGTCCCACTTTTCAAAAAAATCCTAAACATACATACATCTCATATTGGCAAAATGCCCATTCTTTCCAAACAAAATGCATGCATTGCATCATCATTCATCAATATCAAAATTCAATTTCAAAAAAAAAAATCATCATCATCAAGAACATGCAATATTCAACTTCAAAAAAATCACAATTCTTCGAATTTTCACATGAAATTTTCGAATAAAAAAAATGTGGCGAAAATGCCAATTCTTTTCCCACGCAAAATGCACATTTTTGGGACACTCACAAATTCATTGCAACATTGCATATCATCAATATCAATATTCAATATTCAAAAAAAAATTTCAAAAATCACCCAAAAATTTCAAGCAAGAAATCGACAAGAGGATCAAGAGGATTCGAAATATACCGTTCGGAGATGCGGATCCGAGGCCCAATGTTGCCAAGCATCGGGGTAATGCTCCTCCTCGACCGATTGCGAAAGATTGTAATGCCTCCTCATCCGGACGAGCTCCACCGCCTCTCCGCTACCGACCACGCCCTTGGCCTTGAAAAGCGCCTTCCCGTGTTCCATTGCTCGAAAAATCAAGAAAACGGACGAATTTTGAAGCTTCTAGGGCCAAAAATGGTCGTTCTCCTCGTTTCTGTCTCCCTCTCTCAAGAACCGCAAAAAATTGACTCGAGGAAGAAGAAGGGCGTTGGCCCCATTAAATACCCTCGACTTTCCATCCCTATCCGCGCGGATAGGATTGCAAGGGTCAAAATGACCCTTTGCCCCTTAAAATTTCGTGACTCGCAATTCCCCCTAACTTGACAGAGTTAACCAAAGTTAACCAAAGTCGCCCCTTGTCAAGAAAATCTTCCCGGCAAGAAACGTAAGACCGAGTGCCCCGAGAAAGATAACGAGATCCCGTATCTTTCATCAAAATCTTCCCCGGCAGTCAAACGTAAGACCGATTTCCCCGAGAAAGATAACGAGATCCCGTATCTTTCATCAAAATCTTCCCTAAGCAAACGTAAGACCGATTTCCCCGAGAAAGATAACGAGATCCCGTATCTTTCATCAAAATCTGCCCCGGCAGTCAAACGTAAGACCGAGTGCCCCGAGAAAGATAACGAGATCCCGTATCTTTCATTAAAATCTTCCCTAGCCAAACGTAAGACCGAGTGCCCCGAGAAAGATAACGAGATCCCGTATCTTTCATCAAAATTACCCCTAAGCAAAAAACGTAAGACCGAGTGCCCCGAGAAAGATAACGAGATCCCGTATCTTTCATCAAAATCTTCCCCTAGTCAAACGTAAGACCGAGTGCCCCGAGAAAGATAACGAGATCCCGTATCTTTCATCAAAATTACCCCTGCAAGCCAAACGTAAGACCGAGTGACCCCGAGAAAGATAACGAGATCCCGTATCTTTCATCAAAATCATCCCCGGCAAGCCAAACGTAAGACCGAGTGCCCCGAGAAAGATAACGAGATCCCGTATCTTTCATCAAAATCATCCAACGGCAGCCAAACGTAAGACCGATTTCCTGCACGAATACGTCCGATTTTCCTCGGCAAAGGCTAACAAAATCCCCAAAGAAAGTTAACGGAATCCCAAAAGCCAACGAAATCTCGAGTAGTACTCGAACTACGAAAGGGCTTGATTCCCACTAGGGATACGTAGGTAGCCTATCATTAGGTCCAGCCCCTCGACCAAAACGGTCACCCTCTCCTTCGGCAGCAGACGAAGTCCACCGAAAGGCCATTTCAAATCAAGGTTCGAGGCGCCTAAAAAGCCATCATCATTAAGGTCCGAGGCGCCTAAAAGCCATCATTCAAGGTCCGAGGCACCTAAAAAGCCATCTCCAAGGTCCGAGGCACCTAAAACGCCATCTTCAAGGTTCGAGGCACCTAAAACGCCATCTCCAAGGTCCGAGGCACCTAAAACGCCATCTCCAAGGTTCGAGGCACCTAAAACGCCATCTCCAAGGTTTGAGGCACCTAAAACGCCATCTTCAAGGTTCGAGGCACCTAAGACGCTATCACTAGAAAGCGATAAATCACAATCATCCCCAGCAGAGACCGAAAAAGGTCATTCCTATCCCCAGCAGAGCAGATAGCCATCAGACCAAAAATGGTCATCTCTTATCCCCAAGCAGAGTTTCTTTCCAAAGAAACGATCGTAGAACTCGCTCATCGTGTTCGAGGCACCTAAAACGCCATCATCTCAGTGGTCAAAGACCCGAACTACGATCGGCTTGATTCCCATTAGGGATACGTAGGTAGCCTATCGCTAGGTTCACCCACCCGATCACTCGATCATCTCGCCAAATATGGAGCTTATTCTTATCGACGACCCCGCTTCCTTCGAAAGCACCGTCGCCGAGGGGCTACTGTAAGTGCTCCAATTTGAGCTTGTTAGAATTTTCGTTAGAAAATTAACGAAAGTTATAACATTTCTAACAATTCCTAACTATCCTAACATTTCTAACAAAGTGAGGGTAAAATGGGCATTGTTATTTAAGGTTAAACCTTAAAAAGAATCCTAAAAAGAAAAACAAAAGAATAAAACCACAAATAGCAATGCCGAAACATAATCCGGGCCGGTCAATTTGAATTTTGAAAAAGATTATTCCTTGTGTCCAAAGCCCGAAGCCGCAATTAATGAACAAAGGCACGCGACTGGATCCATCCGCGCGGACATGTTTGTATTTTCAGGAGGGCTATAAATTGAGCCCTCCAGTCACAAAAATAAAGAGGAAGAACACAAATGCAACGAAGTTCTGGCGAAATATAGAGAGAAAACAGTGAGAATTCTCAAGAATTGTCACCTTTTTCTTTCCAATCTTTCCCAACTCATACTCATCCACTCACTCTCATATTAAATCCCTAAACACTCATATACTCAAACCAAACACTCAAGAACACAAGGAAGATTGGTAAACCCTCTTCTTCCTAACCCTAAATCCCATCCATGCATGCATCTTCAAACTACAAAATGTAGTTCTTTCATCTTTTTTCTCTAGATCTAAGAAGATCACCATGGAAGACCATCTCCATGGATGATCTTCTACAAAGATCAACATTATTTTCAAAGCTTTTCTTTCTTACTTGCAAAAATGCACTTTCAAAACCCTAAAAAACCATTTTCAAGCACTAAATCTTGATTTCAAAGGGTAAAATCCCCCTCCCCAAGCAAATGAAATGCTTAGTCCTAATGTACCCCAAGGATGGTTTGGTATAGTTGATTCACCACTAAAATGTCTAGTGATCACTAACCAAAACCTAGGGAAATGGGGACAAGCATGGATGCAAAACCCCCCTTAAAATCTTGTTTTCTTTCTTGGAAAGTTGCTGTCCAGTAGCAATTTTCCCAGACCTCAGTCCATGGTCTTAATTTTTGGACACAGATGAACTTGGAATTTGGTGTTGACTACAAAACACTTTTTGTAGCCAACATCCAGAGATTTCCAGACATATTTTTACCTTATTTTTTGGGTGAGTAAAACTCCTCTTTTCAATTTTTCTTTCAGAGGCTAGTTCATCAGCTTCTGGGAATCCAGATCTCATATCTGAGGTTTCCAGAAGGTTTTGACCCCTCAAATCTTCTCCAAAATGGAAATTTCTTTCACACAAAGTTTATTCGAGGAGTCTAGAGAAACTTTCATTCTCTTAGTTCATCCAGATTATGAAGTTTTAGGACCCTTGAATCTATTTCAAAATCAGGTGTCTGCTGCCATTTTCTTCTGGCAGAAGTGACTTCTCAACTTCAAAAGGTTTTTTGAGTACCAAATCTCAAACCAAAAATTCTCCAAAAAATCATGGGATCAGTTTAAAGTCTTAAAAAGACATCCCAATTTTTACTTTTTCCAGTTTCAACTTATTTTGGCCAAAACACACACACACACACACACACAAATGATTTTCAGCTTGGAAGACTCGTTTTTACGAGGCGCGTCGGGTGCACACTAACGTCCTTCCCGACGCGTAACATGACCTCCGAACCTAAATCTCTGATCTCGGGCTTTTTTCAAAGTTTTGGCCCTTCAAAATTAAAATGGCGTGGCGACTCCGTTTTTTTCCGGTTTTATTTGGTTTTTCAAAGAAACGCAAAAGCCGAATTTTTCACACATCGCTACACTTTCCCTCTTTTCTTTAAGCACATATCTTTTTTCGCACTTAATTGATTTGATTTTTACCTTTCGCAGGTATGGGCGTTGGAGTTCTTTCACGTCACGATGTGGCGACAGACGGCGGAGTACGTCGGGGCGTATCCAGCCATGCGTTCCTGGTCCAAGTTTGCCCGGGAGAAGAAGGGTTCCAGAGGGCGCACGACCCTCAGATATAGGGACTGCCTGCCTTTGACGGGGGCTGAGACGGATGAGGAGATGATATTCTATCCCTTGGATCGTTTCGATGTGGCGCAGCTGAGGGGCGCTGAGGTATGGACCGTGCAGCGGAGGATTTTGAGGGGCTTGACTTGCGACGTCTATTATCTGGGGGAGAGGGTGACGCATCAGCATGGCGTGAATTCGCCTTTGATGACACCGGCGGAGCCTCCCGCCGACATGATGCACCCTAGTGAGAGATCTGTGACCTGGGATGATTACCGGGGCGGCCAGCACTTCTCGGCATATGTGGCGATTGAGCCGTATCCAGTATTTGTCTTGAGGAGGCTGAGGACGCCCCAGGTTCTTGATAGAGAGGGGTTAGGGGTCCCGCGGTACCCTCGGACGGACTTTTCATATGTCCAGGATGGGGTCCGATTGAGGGTGCAGATCCTCGCCCGAGCGGCTTCCACGAGCTTTCCGGCCTCGTCCGGTATGAAGGTATGGCTTCTCTTTCCCACCTCTTTTTTCTTCGTCTTTTCTTTTCTTTCCGTCATCATTTCTTGCTTCAACGGTTTCTGACGCTTTTGTTTTCGTGCAGTTTCCGGAGGTGGTCGTGGAGAAGCTGACGAAGCAGGTGATCGTGGCTAAGAGATTCATCATGAGGATGGTGGCTTGTGGAGCCCCTCGGGCTAGAGCGAGGCGACCACGCCGGCGCCCGTCGCGGGAGGCTTCCCTATCCCTTCGAGACTTCCTCCGAGACTCCTCTTTCTCCTCTCCTTGATCCCCACGTGGTGCTTCCTTCGGACCACGTCATTCTCGGAGATCCTTACGGGCAGGGACATGTCTGGCAGCATGGTGGATCTTCTTCGCACGTCCAGGAGTCCGACGCCTTCACCTTCGGATATGATTCCTTCGCAGATCTTGGCTTGCCCTATCAGAGCGTGCCGGTTTGTCCTGACGAGCCTTCTTCCGGGGCCGAGGACGATGATTCTGAGCCTGAGATCTTCATGGCTGCAGAGGAGGCGGGCCCGAGCCGCAAGAGGGACCGGGGGGAAGGCCCAGCCACCGAGGACTCTGACTGACGATCCTTCGAGACTGATTTTTTTTTTTGAGATTGATTTATGAGACTGAGATTGTACTTATTTAAACAGATACAGTTTATTTTTATGCACATTTTTTTTTGCTTTTTCTTTTTTTTTTTGGAATGTAATAATTTAGGATTTTATCTTTTTTTTTATGAATGCAATGCAGTATGAATGCAATGTTGCATGAGCCTTGGTATTTTGGTAAGGGTGTAGATGGACTGGTTTGGACAGGCTTTGGCTGGGACAAAATATTCCTTTGGTGCAGCAGTTTGGACTGTTGCAAAGATTTTTTTTTCTGGGTGGCAAACATATCCGCGCGGACAGGACCTGCATCTGACATTGTCCTTTAATTTTGCTTCAGATCTGGTCTCCCTTTATTTCAAATTCAAATACCTTCTTCAACCACCTGTTCAAACAGCCATTTTCGGGGAGAAGGAGAGAAAAACCATGGAGAGAATTGTGAACATGAGAAATCCACCCAAATTGTCCCAAAATTCTCAAATGCAATTCTTCACCAAGTTTAAAGAGTGGTCTCGGGAGATTATGCATGAAAGGAGGTCATTCTTTGAAGAAAGGTACAAGGTGAAGTGCTATGGTCCCTCAAAGAATTGGTTCCGGACTACGACCTTTTGAGAGCTTCTTCCTCATTTTGGGACACTAGAAGGCATGTCTTTTGCCTTTCTTACAATGAGATGGTCCCGACTGTCGAAGAATTTCGGGCTTTGCTTGGTGGTCCTGAGGTGGAGGAGATTGCAATTCCTTTGCCCGGAGGAGCCTCTTTTCTTGACAAGTTGTGCAACCTTCTTCATCTTTCCCCGGAGGAAGCACAAGGTATGATCTGTGGTCCCGATCATTTAAATATTTCTGGTCTCCCTGATAGATTTAGGGGCTTAGGCTTGCTTGACGATGCCTATTGGGATGCCTTTGCTCTTTGCATGTTCGGGACCTTGTTCATGGTTTATTCTTTTGGGATTTGTCATCGGTCTCTGCTGGATATCGTTGTTCACTGTCGCTTGGGCAGAGATGTTGTACCTTTGATCCTGGGGGAGACTTTTCATGCTCTCGACAGGTTGGCTACCGGGAGACGGTATATGCACGGGGGCAGCCCGTTCCTCTTGACTCTGTGGCTGATGGAGCGCTTGGGGATTCTTCGGGAAACTTCTGATATGATCAAGCCTTGGACATTCGCCAGAAGAGGGGTTGCTGTAGATTTTGATGATCAGGGCTCGTGGGAGCGTTGGATGGCTGGTCGCCGGACAGAAGATATCAGATGGTCAGTGCCTTGTTGGCGGGTGGAGACTCGCAGAGTACTTCAGGACGGGTCTCATGTGGTCATGCTTCCGGGGCTTTCTCAGTCCAGCTTCTACATTCCGGCTTTGGTTCTGAGACAGTTCGGCTTAGAGCAGGTTCCTTTGGAGGACTTTGATGATATAGCCACCAGGGTGATGGCTTCTGCTTCTATGGATGATCCCTCGGTGTTTCCATTTCTTTCCCGAGCATGGAGGTATGACGTCTTTCCTTCTCGGGTTATCCTCAGGCGTCTGAGACCTGTGTTCTTGACCACTTGGTACCTGGATTGGTACGAGAGGCATTTGGGGGAGACTCAGGTGGCTATTTTGGGACGGCGTGAGGCCATTGTGGGTGCGAAGGATCTGACAGTTTCAGAGAGGAGGAGGGCCGAGGCGAGGGCCAACCCTCATGACAGGAGCGGATATGTTGTGACCGACTATGAGGCTTATGTCAAGAGGCAGGAGAGGAGGACTCCTATGCTACCAGCCCGGCTACAGGAGATGAGAGATGACGCTAGGGATACCAAGGCCCTGACAGAGGCTGGTTTGATAGATCCTGTTCCTGTACCAGAGCTTGGTAGGAGGAAGACCGACATTTTTCCTCTTCAGAAGGAGAAGACTCGAAGGGGGAAGAAGAGGGGAGAGGCCAGTACGAGTGGCATGGAGTGACTCTGAGGTTTTCGAGTATCCCTTTCTTGTCGCAGCAGACACATTAGTTTGATTATGTATCTTAATTTTCTTTTAGCAGGTTGCCAGTTGTAGGAATGAACCGGGCTTAGACTCATCAAAAGCTTTTAACTTGTAATGAATATTTGAATTGCTTCAGAGTTTTTCGAGACGCTTTCATGGTCTGATCAGTGTATTGATGTCAGAGTTTGACTTTTATTTGTGCTTTAGACCGAACCGTTTCTGGCTGCCTACGTTCCCTTCGGACAAAAGGGCTCAGGTCTCCGTAGTTCGACACGGTCGATTTTGTTGTTGTTTGTTTTTTTTTTGTTTTTTTTTGCTTTTTTTTTTGTTTTTTTTTTTGCTTTTTTTTTGTTTTTTTTTTTGTGCAATCCTGTTTTTTACCTAGGCCGCCCTTTTCGGGTTTTCAACCTAGTTGGGTATTACTCTTTTAGCACTTTTTTTTTGACTCAGTGTTTTACGCGTAGTATCTGCGCAGCTTGTCACCATTCACTGGGTGTACAAAGGGATTTCCGTCGAGGTCTGCAAGTTGCATGGCTCCTCCGGAGAAGATCTTCTGGACGACGTATGGCCCGACCCAGACAGGCTCCTATTTGCCAAGCGGGTTGATACAGACTCGGGGCTTCTCTTTCAAAATGAGATCACCTTCTCGGATCTCCCGATGCTTTACTTTCTTGTCGAAGGCTCTGGCCATTCTCCCTTGGTAGGCTCGGATGTGTTCCATGGCTTTCAATCGTCGCTCATCTAGCAGGGCCAATTCATCATGGCGACTCTGGAGCCATTCGATCTCGTTGATCTGACTTTCCAACAGTACACGGAGTGAGAGGATTTCTAGCTCGATTGGGAGTACGGCTTCCATTCCGTAGGTGAGGGCAAACGGTGTTTTCCCCGGTTGCGGTTCTGACGGATGTTCTGTAGCCCCAGAGTGCCAGGTGTAACTTTTCGGGCCAATCTCGTCCTCGGACAGCCATTTTCCGGATGATGTTTTCCAGAGTCTTGTTTGCTGCCTCGACGGCTCCGTTGGTTTGGGGCCTGTAAGGAGATGACTTGTGACGGGTTATTCGAATTCGCGCACTGTCGCATTCCCTTCGAAGTGGGATCCATTATCTGAGATGATTTCGGATGGCAACCCGTATCGGCATATGATGTTCTCTTTGATGAAGAGGGCTACTTTCTTTGAGTTGAGGATTTTATAGGACTTGGCTTCAACCCACTTGGTGAAATAGTCCACAGCTACCAAGACGAATTCATGGCCGTTGCTGCCTGGTGGCGCGATTTTGCCTATGACATCAATTCCCCAAGTGACGAAAGGCCAGGGGGTTGTCATGCAGTATAACTCATGAGGAGGTGTAGACACCCCATTCTGAACTCATAATTACATGATTACACTACTCTTCATCTCTCTTTTATGTTTTGATGAAAGCATATATTAGTTTCGTCATGTTTCGTTAAGTTTCTAACTAACCTCGTTAGTTTTGGACCTAACTGACTAACAGAACAACTGAAGAGGACAAAATAGTCATCAGACTAGTTATCTCGCACGAGATATCATATCTCGCGCGAGATATCCCCTCGACAGGATGTGCAGAAATCACTCTCCTTCTCCGTTTCAAACTCTCTTTTTGGATAAAACCTTATCAATTCGGGTATCCAATCAGAACTGAGTTCTGGAACCTTCCTAGGGTAATTTCCCTCTCTACCTTCACCTCTCCAACCTCCTATAAATACTGGATGACTTCCAGTGTTTCAGGGGTCGACAATTCTGATCCTTGATCAAGAAAACACACAACACACACAATTTGTTGGTTTCTTTCCACGAAAGACTCCTTCAAATCACTCACAAACAACTCCTAAATTCGTCCTTCAACCACGTTGATTGACGAACATCGAAGCCCGAATCAAAGGACCAAGGCGAAGCTCCGTCCGCATCAAGATCCAAATCAAGGATCGAGGCGAAGCTCTGTCCAAATCAAGGTTCGACTCTAAACTTGAGTCGAAACTCTGTCCGAATCTCTTCTCAAAAGGTAATCATCCTTTAAACTTTCGTTTCTCTTCTCAACCTCTCTATTGATTTTAGAGTAGTGTGATCCCATCAAAAGGATTAGCCTAGAGTCCCTTCAGTCAATGAAGGCGATCTCGAAGCATACAATCCGACATTCCTAATCAAGAAATTGATTAGGGTTTACTTGTTTTCTTTAATTATTTTATTAAAAAGATTGAAAACCTCTCTTTTCTTTAGCAAGACCGATCTCCGGATTGGGTGAAATGGATGCCTTCTAAACCTACCCATTTCATAACCTAAGCCCCGAACCCAAATCTCTTTCAAAATGGTTTTCCTATGTTTCCAATCGAATAATATAGGTGGCGACTCAAAAAGATGAAAAGATGAAAATTTTCTCACAACGCTACAGTGGCGACTCCGCTGGGGACTTAAAATTAAGAGGCTTAAACTTGCGTCAAAATTAAAAGAGAGGTTTTCAAAAAAAAATTTAAATTCGAATTTTCTGCTCTCAGATGAGGCATATCTCGCACGAGATATCATATCCCGCGCGAGATATGGCCTCCAGTCTGGTTGTTTTCTGGTTTCTCCTGTTTAGCTCGTAATCCAAGACGAGAGCCGAACATGCAAGGGGGATCCCAGAATTCATTATCTGCAGAGTTCCCGCATCTTAAGGCCTCCCTTAAGGTGTAGAACTCGAACCTTCGTTTCCTTTAAATAATTGATTATTATTTATGAACTGCGTGCGATTGGGTTTTATTTAATTAAAGTCCGGTCCATTGGGGATTCGGGAGTTGTAAATTGAATTATTTATCTCTCTTTCTCTCTCTTTATGTGGAACTACGACGGCCTGAGTCTTCCTAAATTGGGAGAAACGTAGGCAACCACTTGGTGCGGCCATTATCTGTTTTCCTTTTGATTTTCAAAAAAAAAATCTCTATTTTACTCTATCACCTAGATTGACTCTCACACACGCACACTCATGCTATATCTGTCATTGCACTGCATACCCCGATTAACCCGGGACCCACACTAAGGACGGATGACGGTAACCACCTAGTCGCCGGTCTCTCCGAAGTTGGATCATCCCACTCCGCGTATTCAATCCACCTAGATTGTCATATCGCGGAGAGCCTAGCATTCCAGCCCTGCATCGCCACATTTTCATGTAGATTGTCTTTCTAAGAACACTCCGTGACCGGTCGGTTTTGACTTGGTAATCTTTCTTGTCTTTGACCAAAATAAAGCTAATGTAAAATTGACTATCGAGAAAGGATTCGAAAAAGTCCCTTCGGAAAAAGAAAAAGTCCCTTCGAAAAAGTCCCTTCGGAATGACCCTTTCGGAAGTCCCTTTAAAGGAAAAAAAAAATCCTTCCGGTCAATTTTACGTGGCTTTATTTTACAAAGAATGGTTAATTACCGAGTCCCTAGGTTTGGTTCGAATTACGTATGCCTGCAAGCTTTACCTAGATAGAAAACGGATCTTTGTCCGTCCGACCATGAATTTAGGAAAAATCCATCTTTCCAAATGGTTGTCTCGTGCGAGATGACCTTGTCTCGCGCGAGACTTTATTTGCAGAATATGTGTTTGTGATTGATAATCGATGTGCGCTCCCTCCTTGAGTCAAAACTCCATCTCTAATAAAAATGAAACTTCAAAAAAAATCGCTCGTGAGGTAATTTTGACCATCATCCTTTTCTCCATCTAGGATCGTTTGGGGCTAATATTCGAAAAGGCGTCTCGTCGAGATATCTCTAGTTCATCTCTAAGGTCGTCAAGCTCCCTTACCTCTCCAATGGTAACAACTCAATTTCCTTACGACACGATGAATTCTGAAGCACTCAAGAAGGAAATTGAGGATCAAAGGATTCGATATGAAGAAATGCTACAAGCCCAAGCCGATGAAATGGAGGCTCGATTAGAACTTGAAAGAAGAATCCAAGCCGGGGAAATGAAAGCCATGGTTGACGAACTCCAAGCCATGAAACTACAATTGGCCAAATTAAGCTCAAAGAAGAAAGAGAATGAGTCCTCTTCCGATGACGAAGTATCATACACTAAGAAAGCTAAAAGGCACCGCAAACACAAGAAAAAGGTGTATGAGTCTAGCTCATCATCTTCCTCCTCCGACAATGAGAGTTATGCTTCCAAGAAAGAAAGCAAGGAGGAAAGCAAGAACAAACCCCTTACCATGGCAATGCTAGAAAAGAAACTTGCATCCCTCGATGTGAGTAAGGGAGCCTCGCTCCCTATCGACTATGACACCCTTCGTCAATCCATGTCAAAGCTTCCTAGAAAGTACAAGACACCCGACATTGCAAAATTCAATGGTTCTACTTGCCCTAAAGCTCATTTGGAAACCTACTCTTGGGCCATGCTACCTATGGGTGTCGATGACAACTTGCTAGTTCAATGCTTCCCTCAAACCCTTGACGGTGCCGCTAGAGATTGGTACATGACTCTTCCACTCTCCACAAGGCTTGATTGGCCACTCGCCAGTCGTGCCTTCCAAGAACAATTTGAGGACAACACTACCTACCGCACTACTAGGAGAGACCTTGAGCAAACCAAGCAACTCTCAAATGAATCATTCGCAGACTTCGTCAAAAGATGGAGGATCAAACTGACTGAAATCGTTGATAGGCCAAGCCTAGACGAACAAATTCATATCCTACTTCAATGTCTCCGCGAAGAGTACCAAGAGAAGCTTGCCGGCAATTACTTCCCTAGTTTCCTCGAACTCCATAAATCGGGCCTTAGAATTGATGAATTGATCCTTCTTAGAAAGAATTCAGAAAAGGAGAATCGTCCAACAAAGGGGAGCACCGGTCGTACCTATCATGATTTTGGTGGGGCTACTCTTAAGGAAATGTTCGATGATCTAGTAGGCCAAGGAAAACTGAAGCCAATGGAAGACTATCATCCTAAGAAAATGAGGGAAGATTGGGACCACGACAAATTTTGCGATTACCATCAGTTTAGTGGTCATGACACCAACAATTGCTACAATTTGAGGGATGCCATCCAAGACTTGTATGAAACCGGCAAGATCAACTGAAGCATCACCACCTTGGGGCTCCGATTGTCCTCTCCCTCTTTCCTTTGAAAAAAAAAAGAAAAAGAAAAAACATAGATTAGGTAAACTTCCTAGTATGTTCTCGAAGAGTCGTTCTGTCATTCTAGTACTCCTCACCTCCTCTAGTTTGTGTCAAGTGAACTATCGAGTCTGTTTCGAATTTCCTTATCAATAAAAGTTATCTCTTTATCCTAAACACTTTCCCAAAAGTTGTTTTTCTTTATGAGTATCATTTGATCCATGCTGAATAGTGGACCCTCATACCTTAAATCATCACGAAAAGAAATAGAAACTTCTAAACAAGTTCGAAATGAAAACCATCCTTAGAAGGCTTAAGGATAAACATTACTCATGTTGAAAGTCGAAGATCAACAAACGAAGAAAGCCAAAGGCGCTGCTATCAACATTCATCCCAAGAAAAGTGGGGCTACTCAATTCAAGGCTTTGAGAGTACAAAAATAAAAAGCTCGCTAGGTCGAAACTCCTCAAATCGTCCTAGGCAAAAATAGAGCATCAAAAAAAAAAAAAAAAAAAAAAAAAGAGAAAAACTCTCAAGCCTTCGTCGCCCCACAACAAGGATGAAATTTCAAAGGCAAGAAGGACTCTCCCGCAAAAAAAAAGAAGAGTCAAGTGATATCAATGAAGAAAAGAGGATCCCTCAACATCCTCTTACAATGAAGCCCGAATGGCAACGCAAATGAAGAAGACTTTCAACATCAATCCATAAAGAGAAATGTTTAGCCTTAATTCATACTAATGATTGGCTTTCTTTTCAAATTCGTTAAGAAATTTCTAGATGATACAAGGTCCATTAAAAGTAGAGCAACTTTTCTAGATCTTTGAGCAATATAGCGTTCTTTGTTGAGTCTAGGGGCTTCCTCTTAGCTATTCTCATACACACTTTTGAAATCCAAGCATCAAACCGGGGCTTCCTAACCTTTCCTTCCCAACTAATCCCTACTCAAACTCTCGAGAGTAATCAAATCTGCATTAGGGGCTTTCCTCTTCGTTTCTCACTCTCATCATTAGAGAATACACTCCTCAAAAGAGTCGATGCTTGGATCATCTTCCAAAAAATAGAGTCCGTCTCTCCTCAACTAAACTTGAGATCTCATCTTTTTCCTTAATGAGATTCTTCCAACTGAGTCACCTTCGAGTACACATACTTTTCAAAAAAAAAAAAAAAAAAAAAAAAAAAAAAAAAAAAAGAGAATAGCTCGCTAGGTTGAAAACTCGTAAAGAGCGGCCTAGGCAAAAGTTAGAGCACAAAAACAAAAGACGCAAAAGAGATGCCCGCTAGATTGAAAACCCGAAAGGGCAGTCTAGGCAAAAACCAGGGTGCGTCACAAAAAAAAAATCAAAGGGAAAAAGGAGGGGATCCTTCTTCGATTCACGCAGTCTCACAAGCCTGTTCACGAAGTCATCTACAACATACAAGAAGTCTTGGGGCTTAGTGTCAAGAGAAGCCTTGGAAAATACGTGCTTTGGGCAACATCAGTTCTACATAGCAAAAGCCATTGGAGTGGTTTGGACCTTGTTCAGTCAATGATCATCACATGAGAAACTTGGGGCTTGACGATGAAAAAGTCCTGCGACAACAGAAAATTCTAGAAGTATCCCGAACCTTAGTGTTGAACTTGGGTCATCTCAACGGAATCCTATTAGACGACTGTCTCATTCGATCTTTAGATGGACCTCACGAGTTGGCCTCCTAGACCAAAATCTAAATCACGAACAATTTTCAATTCTCACATAATAAAACTCATTCTCCCCGCTGATTCTTGGAGTCGAGTGCACATTGATCGTCTTGAACAAACAAATGCTTAAGTGAATGTATGTTGTTATGCAAATGATTTCACTAACCCTCTTGTAGGAATTAAAATGCGTAAAGCACGTCAAGTGCCTACTTTCAAGAATTAGATCAAACATGTTGAGTGTTTGGATTTCGCCTACCTTTCCATCTATCAATGCATCCAATTGATCGCGTCAAGCAAACCAAAGCATCAAGCATCCATCGCGTCAAGCAACCGTCACTTCAAGTGCCATGCGTCAAGCATATTCCAACAAAAAAAAGCCCGATTCAGCGCCCTTACAGGTGGATCATCATCAAATAGATGTGTCAAGCATCTAGGGTAAGTATGTCAAGTACTCACCATCAAAATCCCGATTCAGCGCCCTTACAGGTGGATCGTCACCAAGTAGGTGTGTCAAGCATCTACAAGTAGTATGTCAAGTACTACTCAACAAAAGCTCGGTCTTGAATCGCCAGGATCGTCACCAAGTAGGTGTGTCAAGCATCTACAAGTAGTATGTCGAGTACTACTCAACAAAAGCTCGGTCTTGAATCGCCAGGATCGTCACCTCAACAAAAGCTCGGTCCCGAATTGCCAGGATCGTCACCTCACTTCCACAAAAGACAGGTATCTTCAGAATTGGGTCATGATTTGATTCCTCAGTATGGATTTGCCTTTTCAAAAATAAAATCTCCTCGATTTTCAAAAAAAAATGATTTTCAAAATACCTAAAGCAACCTTTTCGTGTTTTGGAGTTGAACTACGTTTTGGTCTGATTCTCCGATAGAGATACGTAGGCAGCCATGCGGCACGACCATCCCAAAAAGGTTCGTAATGATGTCTTTTCTATCGACGACACTTCTTCTTTCATAAGACCCGTCACCGAGGGGCTCAGTAGACACCCCATTCGAACTCATAATTACATGATTACACTACTCTTCATCTCTCTTTTATGTTTTGATGAAAGCATATCGTTTTCGTCATGTTTCGTTAAGTTTCTAACTAACCTCGTTAGTTTTGGACCTAACTCGACTAACGGAACAACCGAAGAGGACAAAATAGTCATCACTAGTTATCTCGCACGAGATATCATATCTCGCGCGAGATATCCCCTCGACAGGATGTGCGTAAATCACTCTCCTTCTCCGTTTCAAACTCTCTTTTGGATAAAACCTTATCAATTCGGGTATCCAATCGAACTGAGTTACTGGAACCTTCCTAGGTAATTTCCCTCTCTACCTTCACCTCTCCAACCTCCTATAAATACCGGATGACTTCCGGTGTTTCGAGGTCGACAATTCCGATCCTTGATCAAGAAAACACACAACACACACAATTTGTTGGTTTCTTTCCACGAAAGACTCCTTCAAATCACTCACAAACAACTCCTAAATTCGTCCTTCAACCACGTTGATTGACGAACATCGAAGCCCGAATCAAAGAACCAAGGCGAAGCTCCGTCTGCATCAAGATCCAAATCAAGGATCGAGGCGAAGCTCTGTCCAAATCAAGGTTCGACTCTAAACTTGAGTCGAAACTCTGTCCGAATCTCTTCTCAAAAGGTAATCATCCTTTAAACTTTCGTTTCTCTTCTCAACCTCTCTATTAATTTTAGAGTAGTGTGATCCCATCAAAAGGATTAGCCTAGAGTCCCTTCAGTCAATGAAGGCGATCTCGAAGCATACAATCCGACATTCCTAATCAAGAAATTGATTAGGGTTTACTTGTTTTCTTTAATTATTTTATTAAAAAGATTGAAAACCTCTCTTTTCTTTAGCAAGACCGATCTCCGGATTGGGTGAAATGGATGCCTTCTAAACCTACCCATTTCATAACCTAAGCCCCGAACCCAAATCTCTTTCAAAAAATGGTTTTCCTATGTTTCCAATCGAATAATATAGGTGGCGACTCAAAAAGATGAAAAGATGAAAATTTTCTCACAACGCTACAGGAGGCAAATGATTAAGATTTGAGTATCGCTGACATTTGTCGCAGCTTTTGACGAACTGGATGCAGTCGGTTTCCATGGAGATCCAAAAGTACCCCATTCTCAGTATGATTTGCATCAGAGCTCGAGCATTCATGTGGGGGCCATCGCAGGTACCACCATGTATTTCTTTCATGAGTTCGGTAGCCTCTTGTTTGCCAATACATCGCAGGAGGGGGCCTTGATAACGCTTCTTATACAGCATGTTTCCCAAAAGAACATAATGGGAGGCGAGTCGCTTCAAGGCTGAGAGACTTTTCGCTTTGATTCCTTCTTTATATTCCCCATCTTCATTTTTGAAAGAGGCCTCGCCATCCTTCAGGTACTGGTAGATCTGAGTGTACCAGGGATCACTGGCCGATTCGGCTTCTGCTTCGATTTCAAAGCAATAAGCGGGATTTTCTCTTCTCCCGACTCTGAATGGTTTGACAGACTTCCCTTCGGGTATTTCAACAAGGGAGGCTAGTGTTGCCAGAGCATCGCAAATGCATTGCGATCTCTGGGCAAGTAATGGAAGCGATTTCCTTGAATTGAGTTACTAGCTCTTCCATGTAAGTGTGATATTTCGTAGACCCGGGTCCACGGTCTTCCATTTGTTAGAGACTGATTGATGATGAGGCGAGTCACCATACACCTCCAATTCCTTGATATTTCTTTCAAGGGCGGCTTCCAACCCGGCTATGCAAGCTTCATATTCGGCGGCGTTGTTGGTGACCTCGAAGTTCAACCTTCTTGCTATGGGGGTGTGTTCGTCCAAGAGGGATCGACCGAAGCATTCCTATTCCGTTCCCCCTTTTGTTTGACGCCCGTCGAAGAAGAGTTGCCAGCGATTTTCCCCTTCTAGAGCAAAGATTCCATCATCGGGAAATTGAGGTTCGAGTCCTCGGGACACATCACTTGGGAAATCGGCCAAATGTTACGCCATTATGCGTCCTTTTACGGATTTCCTTGAAACATAAGTGATGTCGTATTCGGCCAAAAAGAACGACCATTTTGCCAACCTCATAGAGATGGAAGGCTTGTCGAACGAGATATTTGATGGGGTCTATCCTTGAGACGAGATGTATCGGGTGAGACTGCATGTAGTGTTTCAACTTTCCCACTACCCGGACCAAACCTGCGCAAGTCTTTTCGCAGCGAGTAATTGAGTTCGCTTCCTGGAGCTTTACGCTACGAAATAGATGTCGTTTCGACCTTGGAATCTTTATTCTCTTGAGCTAGCATAGCCCCAATTGTTGTATCCGTGACAGGTTAGATATAGCAATAGCGGCTTTTGCCGATGTGGTGGGCAAAGAATCGGGGATTCACGAGGTACGCCTTGATCTCGTTCAAAGGCGAGCCGGCATTCGGAGTCCATTTTGTGTAGGCATTTTTCTTCATCAACTTAAAGATTGGCTCGCAGATCGAGGTCGGTGATTTACAAAGCGGCTTATGTATTGCGATCTTCCCATGAAGGATTTCACTTACGTCGGCGTCGGGGTGGCTTCATTTCAACTATCGCCTTGATTTTCGAGGGTCTACTTCAATTCCCCGTTACTGTCACCATATATCCTAGCACCTTGCCTCGTCTTACACCAAAGGTGCATTTGGGCTGGATTCGGTCTCATCTTTGTGGTCTCGGAGGCGGCCGAAGAATTTTCTCAAATCAACAAAGTCTTGGCCATCGATCCTGGAGTGTATTATCATGTCGTCCACATAGACCTCAATTTCCTTGTGGATCATGTCATGGAACAGTAGCCGTAGCTGCTTCTGCGGTACGTAGCCCAAAGCATTCTTTAGTCCGAACGGCATGGCCGTGTAGCAAGATGGGTGCCCCAAGGGGTTGTGAAAGCTGTCTTGGCTTGATCTTCTTCTCGCCATTTTGATTTGGTTGTACCGGCAAAACCGTCGACGAAGGATTTAACTTCATGGTTGGCCGTGGAATCTACCAAAATGTCGATGTTTGGTAGGGGAAATCATCTTTTGGACTGGCTTTGTTCAAGTCTCTGAAGTCTACGCAGCACCGGATTTTTCCATTGGCCTTGGTCACCGTTACTATGTTGGAAAGCCATGTAGGATATTCAATGACCCTGATGAACCCTGCCTTGAGCATCTTTTCTATCTCCTCTTTCACTTGTAGGGACCATTCGGGCTTAATTCTTCTTAGCTTCTGCTTTACTGGCTTGACTTCTGGGTCGAGCGGTATTCGGTGCTCAACTATGGAAGGATCGAGGCCTGGCATATCTTTATAGGACCATGCGAACACATCCACGAATTCTTTTAGCAGCTCAATTAGGGCATCCCTTTCAGT
Organism: Adenophora triphylla var. japonica; assembly: GCA_022495995.1. Taxonomy (NCBI): domain Eukaryota; kingdom Viridiplantae; phylum Streptophyta; class Magnoliopsida; order Asterales; family Campanulaceae; genus Adenophora; species Adenophora triphylla. Next base: position 99,142 of record JAFEMH010002949.1, on the reverse strand, counting down.
CCCTTCGAAGAAACTACCAATTTGCGTCTCTTTAGGCTCTTCCGCAGTTCCCAGATTCACACTCGTCAAAATGTCTTCGGCAGCTTGGGCTCGATTTTCCTCTTTCCGGATAACCTGCTTAAAGATTTCTTTGATATATTGTTCATTTAATGTGTCTGCTTCATCATATAGTGAATCGTTATTAACTGTTTTTAGATTATTAGTTAATTCATCATTAGTTAAAGTGGCAATCAAGGGATACTCAGAAAGGTTCGTCATTTCATTGAGAATAAAAGGGAATACAGTATTGGCTACAATTTCGTGGTCTTCAGGCGTGAGGCCATCGGACGACTCGGAAGACTCAAAATCAATAATGAGAGACTCGGAGGACTTTACAAAGGTTGACACAAAGGGACGGGGGACCAATCCAAGCTTGGTGATCATTTCTTCTTTGGTCGCGGACGGGCCTGAGAGAGTTTCCCAATTCTTTAGCGGCATTGCTGTCAGAGGCCTCTTGACTCGGGGGCTGTCTCGTTTCTGTCCTCCTTCCTCAGTCATTGCTATCATCCCTTTGTCTGAACCAGAATCAATTGTGTTCGGCGCCTGAAAACTGAGCATGTGGATGTAGGGATCTTCCTCAATTCTGGGGAATTCTATCTCGTCACAATCTGACCGCTCAATCCAGATGTAAGGACGTATTGCGTCTCGGTGTGCTGCTGGAAAAATCTCATGCCCCATGCTTGAGCGGAAAGGCTTAACAGGCAGTTCAGCAAGGGGGACGTCCCATACGACGTTCATAGATTCGAGTTGAGTATGACGATGCTTGTCTATCTTTATCATGAAAATTTCCTTGCTTGGCAGGGTCAGAGAGTGGGTTTGAAGAATGGTGACAAAGCTGTGATTAGGGACCTGGGGTTTGTGTGCCTGTATCATGGCGGTGTTCAATGTTTCCCTCTAGTATGGCTCCAAATGTTGGAAATGACAATTGAATTTGATGAATCGAACCTCTTCGGAGTTTGCTCGCTTGAGTGCGTTGACATAATTGGCATCACCGGATTCTGGGGGATTCTGATGAGACTTGCCCCGATAGTCCCTTGGTCGATTCGGAGGAGGTAGCCCCGGTGTCTGGCTAAGAGCATGCTTAGTGACGGTCTCTGCTTCGTTCCCTATGAGGAAACTGTCACCCCTTATGACTTCAAGGTCTCCTTGTCGGTTAATGAATTTGACGCATTGGTGGAGGGTGGAAGCTATAGCTTTCATGTGATGCAACCAAGGACGTCCTAATAGGGCTGTGAACTCGGATGGGATATCCATTACATGGAACTTCGCTGGCACCATTTGGGTTTCGTACCAGAGTTCCAGAGTTACTGTCCCCAGGATGGGACGAGACGAGCCGTCGTAGGCCTTGATAATCCGGGTAGATGGGATCATATGCCTTTCATTGATGCGCAGGGCCCGCATCATGCTAAGGGGAAGGACATTAATGGCCGATCCATTATCCACCAATACTCCAGGGAGCGATACGGTGTTGAGCTTAATGGTGATGTACAAAGCTTCATTGTGCTGGGAAACATCTCTTGGAAAATCTTCATCGCAGAAGGTGATCATGCTACCATATAGGCGGGGATCATAGATTTGGTGCTTGTCTGGAGAAAGAGGGTCATCAAGCCAGTCACTTCGTGCCTTTTTCTTGCGAGGTAGAACCTTAGCTGAAGCCCATGGGTTATGCTGAGGCCGTTTGTAGCGGTTGCCTTCCCCAGTCAGCATATTGATTGAGTGCGAGCGCCAAACTGGCATTGGTCTTTCTTCGTCGATATACACTCGGGAGCTGGACAAACTGAATCTTGGCTGATCCCTTGGGGGGATGGATTTCTGATTGGCAGTAAAATTACCCAGATCTACAGTATTCTGGTGTCCGAAAGTCTCAATTCTGTCGTTGGCAAGGCTTTTCGGCTTTTCTATCCCTGTTTGCTTTGGGGAAGACTGGCTGGAGTAGAGTACATAGTAATCAAATCCCCCAGATGGCTCCCCGAGCGTACCCACACTGGTATCACCAGCCTCGAACCTCTCTTTCAATTTCTGCTGGGAGGAAACTTTCTTCTTCTTAGGAGGACGGTCCTCGTGTATCCAGTCTTGATAGTCCCTTTCAAGGCAGTCGGGACAGTCACAGATATCCCACCAAATGTGTTCTACGGCTGGTGGTGGATTTGGGACCTCAGGTTGAGCATTGCTGGAGTGACTTTGAGTTGAACTGGTCCGGGGAGATCTGCTGTTGGGCTCATCTGGAAGCGAATGGTCGGACTCTGCCGGATAATGAGAGGTATTAAGATCCAGGGGAACAGGCATATGCTTGTCCTTCAGGGGAGCCCCAGTCAGTTGGGAGATTGTTAAGGTCCCGAAGTGGCGTGTGGCCTCTTCAATCCAGGCTTGCTGTCTGTTCTGGCGTTCCTCCAGGGCTTTGATGGCTGACCATATTTCTTCAACTGTTTCCTGATCTTCATCACCCAGGCTGATATTTGCGGGATCATCACTTTGAGAGGGGACAACTGACGGTATGCCGAACTCTTTCGTCCCTGACTGCTGTTGGAATGGTGGCCTTTTGGACTGCTGTTTGGGGGCCAGTTGCCCTGTAAGCCGACGGGCAGGAGTCCCGGCGGTGGAGACATAGGAATCTTGGGGTAGCATCTTGATGTATCCGGGACGATTAAGAAGAGGAGGAGAACTTTCTTTCCTCTTTGCGGTAAAAGTGCCATCGGAATTGAGACTGATAGTCAAACCATGACTTGCGACAACCCCAGAAGGTCGTCAATTTGGGCCTCATGTCGAAGTCTCATCTATTCTACCAACTGGATCCAATGCTGGTCTGTCTGAGGAATTTTGGAAGACGGAGTGGTATGGTTCATGTCATTACCGGCTGATGCAGACATTCTGAAACCCGGAGTCGGAACAGACGGCGAAACTGATGATGCTCTTGACTCTTCCCAACTAATCAAGCAGTGACCCGGTGTCCGGAACCAACCTTTGTGAGGAGCTGCGGGGGAAAAGGTACGAGGGTTCAGAGATTTAGGGATTGAAGGAAGGTAGGTGTTTGGGCTTTGGGCTCATGCAACATGCAGTTATTTGTTCACGTTTACTTAAAACATGTTTTATTAACCTAATCGGTTGGAAAATATTTCTCTTCTTTTTCGCAAACTACTCTGGATCCTGGATCAGTGGGCCCCGTCACTACGTCTATAAGCCCCTCGTATTCCACCTGTATTTCGACCTCCCAGGGTGGACAGCCCCGGGCGAGGGTCCTATAGGGCAAGCGGGTCCCACCGACCGAAAGAAAAACGATCCTAAGAGTCTGGCGGGTAATCGAGTCTTAACGGGCATTCGATATAAATTACGGACATAGCTGACGTCAAAGTCAAGATCATGTCCGAGGGCTCGACAAAAAGTCGGCATGATTTGGACTGATAAATGTCCACGATTGATCTTGATTTGTCGTCAATTAGGCCGTAATTAGTCATGGAATAATCATTAATCCTTGATGACTCAGTGTCAATGCTGGGAGTCAGTGTATAATTTGTGCCAGTCAGAGCCGAAGTCAAGGCGCCGGTCAATATCTTGGACAAAGTCCGCGGCGGAAAACCGGCAACTTCGACCGATTAGGGTCCCCGAAAGATATTGAGTCGGTATGCCGACAAAGGCTTGAAAGGAAAGGTCTATGCACGAGACGGGGCGTGGCATGACACGAGACCAAACTAAAAACCAACCGGGTCTCGGACAAAAGTGTGTCACGGACAAGTGCATGGTCGACACGAGGCTCCATGGGATGTTTGGGTAGTCCTGTGCTTGCACCGAGAGGCGTAATAAGACCAAACGGGCCGCGACAAGGATTTCCCCGGGTTAGGGACGTAGTGTGCAGTGTAAGGTCACGTGCGCGTAGTGTGCAAGCAGTCTATCTTCTTTTTCTGAGTAAAATAAAAATTTTCATATGTGTCTTAAAAAAAAATGATGCATGATTTTTTTTTTGAAAATTTTCTTTCTTTTTTGAAAAATCTTTTTTTTTGTTGAAATTTTTTTTTTTGAAATTTAATGAACACATAAGCACATAAGCACAAGAATTCCGATAGTTAGGGACATGATTATGACAGTCAACATTTTGAATTTTTTCGAGGCGGCCAAAACAACACGAAAATGTGCAAAAATCAACACACACACAACAAATGATTTTTAATGCCGGGACGGAAGCTTGACCCTCAAAAGCTTTTTTTTTTTTAAACAATGATACCGGTACGTGGGATTGTTAAACCACAATTTATCCCCGACTCGTGTTAGGAGGCGATAACGGGAAGTTTAATGATTTCCACCAATATACCAAATATCATTTTTTTAAAAAGCTTATTAGTCCCCAGCGGAGTCGCCACTGTGATGATGTGCCGCCAAAATTTTATTTTCCGAAAGGGTTTAACTTTGAAATTTTTCGCTTCTTTGAAAAACCAATCGAAAAAAGACCGGAGTCGCCACGCCATTTTTGTTTTAAGGGCCAAAACTTTGAAAAATGCCCGAGATTAGAGATTTGGGTTCGGAGGTCACGTTACATGCCGGGAAAGACGTTAGTGTGCACCCGGAATGCCTCGTAAAACGAGTCTTCCAAGCTAAAAACCATTTGTTGTGTGTGTGTGTGTATGTGTTTGTGTGTTACTTTGGCCAAAATAAGTTGAAACTGAGAGAAGTAAAAATTGGGAATTCTTTATTAGACTTTGGACAGATCCCATAATTTTTGGTGTGATTTTTGGGTTGAGTTTTGGTACTCAAAAGATTTTTGGAAGTTGGAAACCACTTCTGCCAGAATGAAAAAGGCAGTGGACACTTGATTTTGAAATGGATTTAAGGGCTTTAAAACTTCATAATATGAGAAAACTCAGAGAATGAAAGTTGTTCCAGACACCTCAAATAAGATTTATATGAAAGAATTTTCCATTTTGGAGAAGATTTGAGGACTCAAAACCTTCTGGAAATCTCAGATATGAGATCTGGACTCCCAGAGACTGGTGATCTGACCTTCAAAAGAAAATTTGAAAAGTGGAATTTTACTCACGCAAAAAATAAAGTAAAAATATATCTGGAAATCTATGGATGTTGGGTACAAAAAGTGTTTTGTAGTCAACACCAAATTCCAAGTTTATCTGTGTCCAAAAAATTAGACCATGGACTGGGATCTTAGAAAATTGCTACTGGACAGCAACTTCTCAAGAAAGAAAAACATGATTTTAAAGGGGGTTTGGCATCCATGCTTGTCCCCATTTCCCTAGGTTTTGATTAGTGATCACTTGATATTTTATTGGTGAATCAACTATATCAAACCATCCTTGGGGTACATTAGGACTAAGCACTTCATTTGCTTGGGAAGGAGAATTTTATCCTTTGAAAATGAGATTTGATGTATGAAAATGAGATTTAGGGTTTTGAAAATGTGTTTTCTTTGCAAGTAAGTAAGAATGCTTTGAAAATAATGTTGATCCTTGTAGAAGGTCATCCATGGAGATGAACTTCCATGGTGATCTTCTTGGATCTAAGGCAAGAAGATGAATGAACTACATTTTGTAGCTTGTAAATGCATGCATGGATGAATTTTAGGGTAAGGAGAGGGAGGTTATACCTATCTTCCTTGTGTTTTGTGTTTGAAGGCTTGAATGTAAGAGTGTTTGAGGCTTGAATATGAGAGTGTTTGAGTGAGTGTGATCTTGGGTGAATAGTTGAGAAAAAGGTGACAATTCTAGAGAATTCTCACTGTTTTCTCTCTATTTTCGCCAAGGCGCAGTTGCAAATTATATTTTTTTCTCCTACATTTCTGAGACTGAAGGCCTCAATTTATAGCCCTCTGAAAATGTCAAAAGTATCCGCGCGGATATGTCCTTCAGCGTGCACTGTTCATTAATTACAGGCTTGTGCTTTGGACACAAGGAATATTATTTTGATAATTCAAATTAGGCGGCCGCTTTTGTTCAGCTGACTTCTATTTTTGGTTTTTGACCATTTCTTTTGCTTTTTTGATTCTTTTCCTTGGTTTATCCTTTTTTGGCAATCCCTAATCTACCCTTACTTGGTTAGAAATGTTAGGAATGTTAGGAATTGTTAGGAATGTTATAACTTTCGTTAATTTTCTAACGAAAATACTAACAAGCTCAAATTGGAGCACTTACACAGCTCCACCAAATCAATCACAATAGTTGGCCTATGGATATCAGCTTCAAAATCATCAACTGATGGCACTGTAACTTCTGGCAAGGAGGGTTCAGCAACCGGTGGAAGAGTGGAAATAATGATATCATCGGTTGAAGAGACAGGACCGACGGAGAGAGAAGGCTAAATGGTTGAGGCAACGGTTGAAGGAGGGAGACCAGCCAGAGAGTGAGCATCGGTTGAGATTGAAGCAGAGAGACCGCTTGAGGCAGCTTGACCAGTTGGAGTAGCTTGATCGGTAGGAGAGGCTTCCATTTCAATTTCCTCTGCATCAGATTCAGAGACAGCTACCACTGGAGTAATAAATCCATTATTGACAAGGCTCAACTCCATGACACAATCAATTTCTTTAGCCTCCTCAAAAGCTAAGGCCATCATCGCTGCAGTTTGGCCAGCAAAAGGAATAGTTTGTTTCCTTAGCCTAACCAAGTGAGCCAACCTCAACATGTTGATCAGGTGGGAGGCATATCTGATGTTGCTTTGAGGTATAACACTCCCATCATCTCTTCTAATAGATAACTGAGGCACTTGGGGCATAAAACCAACCATTTTATTCACTTCAAAAGTCCAGGAAAAAATATGCAATTCCAACACCTTGGTCATACGACCGTTGATAGCCAAATAACGGATAAATAAATTGTCGGTTCGAAGAGAAGATTCAACCGGTCGAGGTAGCCGTTGTGTCACTTTACCAGCAATCTTGATAGAGCCTAACCAAGCTTGCAGAAAGGAAATATAAGATAACCCTTTGGCAGGGAAATCCAGGACCAGTTGTTGCTCAGCCTGTACAGGAATAAACTTAGCATTTCTAGGAGGAGCAGCTATTTTCTTTAGCCTTAAGATTTTGGGAGTTTGAAATATTAAGCTGGTCTCACCTGGTCCCTTGATGTTAGTTTGGTGAGGAGGTGTGTCAACCAGTACACCACCCACTTTCCTTGTCTCAACCACATCTATAAATGTCTGCATTCTATCCTGCCTCCTTTTGCATTGAATCTCATCGGCTAAGGATGAAGGCATAGGAATCAGTTGGAGATGGATGGAACTTGTGACCTTCTCATGGACATCAAATAAAAACATCCCATTTGACAACAGGGGGATAGAAGCTCTTGAGGAATAATAATTCTTGGTGGACATCAAGTCTTTCTGGTCCACTGAGAAGTCAAAGTCAGCTGGAGGATGAGCAGGATCAAATGTATCATAGTCAAATGGCTCAAGGGCATAGAATTCTATAGCATCATCCTCCTCAAAGAAATCAGAAAGTGTTGTATCCTCCTCAAAAATTGGATCTACTTCTTCAATAGCTTTACCCTTCAGAAGGGCACTTGCTTGACTGACAAGAAGACTGGCTTGAATGGCAACTTGAGTGGCTAACTCTTCTGTAGATGACCAATGAATGTCCAATTCTCTTTCAAATAAATTCTTGGCCATAACTTCTTTAAGTTTAACATCATGAGCATCAAGATTCTCCTCCTCAACTAGTTCAACAAATGCATTGATTGAGGGCATCTCAACCGGTTGTCTAACTGGTGAGGCAGATTATAGAGTATCTCCTCCTCCTAGGCTCGTAACCGGTGATGTATCGGTTAAGCCTCCTCCTAATCTACTAACTGGTGCCGTCAAAATCCATCATTTTCTTTGCATCAGGGCCACTAGAGCTTGAACTAGAGATAGAAAAATTCTCACTATCATCACCCAGACCAGCATCATCAAAATCATCTTCATCATCACCATCACCATCTTTCTTCTTGAATAATCCTCAATCTCTTCATCGGTTGTGATTGTCTACTTGTTTTTATTGGAATGGACTGAAAAGAAGAAGTCAGCTAAATTAACATTCCCCATGCTTGTAACTCTCTATCTATATCCAACATATTCTCAATGAGGTCCAAGATATTTCTGATCAACTAATTTCTTGTAGGACCCAAAGAGATAGGCTCAGCATCAAAGTGAGGAAGTAGATCATCAGGAAGTTCATATCTCCCCAACTGGTAGGGGTCAGATTCCATCAATGTGTTTTGGATTTAATACACCATAGCAAAATAAGTCCACACATCATGAACCATCATATTCTGACACAACCGATCCTGAGCAAGGTAGATGGCATTCCACAGATTAGGAAGTAAGTCACAGTAGCGGTTGTAGAGTTTAAGAGGATCCTACTTGGAGAGAGAAGCATCAAACTCACTTAACTGGCAGTATTTGCTGAAGTATACGCCTTTCTCCTCGTGAGTGTTTTCGAAGTCAACATACTTATACACATCACCAGCAGGAACAAAATCCTTATGCAGCTCATGGAATTGGAGTAATTTTCTGAGGAATGGGGGTATATAATCAATGGGATAAACCCAGTTGGGTGATTGGGGAGGTAGAAGGGGCCACCAATTGAGAAGTAGTAATCGGTTTAGTTATGCTGACCGATGGAGCATCGGTTACCTTGCTCTTGATCGGTAAGGTAGGAGCCGATTGAGAGGACATAGGTTCAACAACTTTCTTCACCTTTGGCTAATAAGATTTCTTCTTATTAACCGGTTGAGCACTAGTTGAGGCTTCACCTATTGAGGTAGTAGCCTCCTTTGAGATTCTTCCCCAGTCAGCTTTATCAAATGTTTTTACCCATGACTGAGGGTAGGATGTCTAACCAGCAGAAGCAGCAAGAATTGTAGAATTTTTCCTCAACACTATGCTAATGAGGAGATAATGGCATGGCCTAGCCTTGTTTTCTCTTGATAAGGGCTTCTACTTGTGAAATATCTTGAAGGCAATCACAATAAAAATGTAGATTAATGTACACCAATTAAACTTCTTCTGCAGTATGATGGTGGCAGCCATGGCTTCAAATTGGATCATGGTGATAATAATGATGTGATCCAGACCGGTAGATGATGTATCAGTCAACAATCTCAGCAAGGGCATAGTTCAAAGGGTCCAAGTTAGCTTTCTTGTTACCCTCACCAGTTACGAAGGGCTCATCACCTCTGATTTGAACCCAGGCCAACTTCATATTTTTCATGGAAAAGGGTTGAGGGACCCGTTGAGGGAAGGGTAGGGAAGGCTTTAGCAATGGAGGCTGGGAGAAGGTGATAGATACACCAGTAACAGTTAAAAGAATTGAGGGCAATTCACCAGCCTTAGCATTGTCATCTAGAGACCCATTATCAAACATCTCATTAACCAACTCATAATATATATCCTCTGAACTCTCTTGCAACAGAAATGGCAGAACCGCATCACCAACAAGAATGACTTTCAAAATATTGCCTTGCTCAGACTCAAAGAAAGATGATAAAATGTAACCTCCATATATGTCTTTATTGGGAGTTGGTTTGGGAGCCATCTGTAAACATCAAACATAAAAAACACAGCATTTCAAGTTAGAACATTTTAGATATACAGAAAAAATATTCATAACTTTAAAAAATTCTAAGTGTTCTAAGTGTTACCAGATTAAGAGTGATGAGAGATGAGGAAATATTTGAAGATTTTGAATAACTTCGAAAGAAGATGAAGATCTTGCCGGCGATGGAGATTGAGGGCAAAGAGTTTGAGAAAGAGATAGAGAGTTTTGAAAAAGTAAATAGTTTGCTTCTTTAATCCCTTATATAAGGTGAGGAGGATGAGAGACAGATAGGAAATACAAAGGGTTTTTATGGAGAATAGCAAAATTTGTTCAAAATATTTTAGCTGAAGCTTAAAAATAGGAGATAATGGGACACGAACTTAATGCAAATAAAAATATGGAAGCATAAAATTAGGAATGTGTGTGCAACAGTTTAAATTTTAAACATAATAATGAACAAAAAGATAACCTTTTGGATAAATAGGAATGATATAGAAATTACCTTTTTGATCAACCTATGAAACAAAGTTGGTAGACAGCTCACAGTTGTGTCAGACTAGCGGCTGAAGAGACTTGAAAGGACAACATGGTGTCAGACGTGTCGGTTAAAACGGATTGGATCCAGCCGCAGTTCGTTGTCGGTTAGGCATTGGGTGACCGGTTGAACTGGAGTGACTGGTTGAGAATAACCGCTTGAAGGCTTGACCGATTAAGGCTTGTGACCGATTGATTATGATCGGTCAAGAGTATATAAATGGTTGACATATGTAACTAGTTGAGAAGATGACTGGTTGAGAAGATGCCGTCGGTTAAGGTTGAGGATAGATGGTGGATTGAGGGTAAATAGAGATATCACCTCTTGATCAGTTGAGCTTACACAAGAAGCAAAGTTATCACAGTTCATCCACGTATATCAATCATTCCTAGTTCACCTCTAAGGAATTCAAAACGTTTAGTTTCTAAGGGTTTTGTCAGTATATCAGCTAATTGACAATCATTATAAACATTTAAAATAACAACATTCCCCTTTTCAACATGATCCTCGAGGAAGTGGTATTTGATGTATATGTGCTTTGTCTTGTAATGCATCACATGATTGTTGGAAACTGAGATAGTTGAGAAGTTTTCACAATATATAGGACATACTTCAGTTGGAATTTCATAGTTGATCAGTTGTTGCTTCATACAAACGATTTGTGAGCATCAACATCCAGCATCTATGTACTCAGCCTAAGTTGTAGAAGTGGAAATTGAAGCTTGTTTCTTGCAAGACCAGGAAACCAATCGGTGACCTAGAAACAAGTTCCACTAGTACTTTTCCTTGTGACCTACAAGCTGCAAAATCAACATCTGAATAGCCAATTAGTGTAAAAGATGAATCTCTATGGTACCATAAACCTAAGTGAACAATTCCCACAAGATATCTTATGATTTTTTTGACAGCTTGAAGGTGGGATTCCCTAGGATCATCTTGAAACCAATCACATACACATACGACAAACATGATATCTGACCTACTAGAAGTCAAGTAAATTAGAGATCCTATCATACCTCGGTAAAGTGTTATATCTACTTTCTTACCAAACTCATCTTTGTCAATATATACATTAGTAGACATTGGAGTGATTTGAGGATGAGCAGAATCAAGACCAAATTTCTTGATAAGATCAATTCTATATTTGGCTTAGTTGATGAAAATTCCTTCTTGAGTTTATTTAACTTGTAGTCCAAGAAAGAAGGTTAGTTCTCCCATCATGCTCATCTCAAACTTGCTTTGCATAAGTTTCTCAAATCTCTTGCATAAGTTTTCGTTAGTAGAGCCAAATATAATATCATTACAGATATTTTAACTAACAATGAATGACCATTATGCTTAGCAATAAATAAGATTGTATCAATTTTACCACTTTCTAACTTCTCACTAAGTAGGAATTTGGAGAGAGTTTCATACCATGCTATTGGTGCTTGCTTGAGGCCATACAAAGATTTGTTTAACCTAAAGACATGATTAGGCTTCTTGGAGTCTTCAAATCTAGGGGGTTAATCCACATAGACAAGCTTTTGAAGTTCTCCATTTAGGAAAGCAATTTTCATATACATTTGGTATAACTTGAACTCTTTGAAGGCAGCATAGGCAATGAACAATCTAATGACTTCTAGTCTATCAACAGGGGCAAAATTCTCATCATAATCAATTTATTATTCTTGTCTGTACCCTTTAGCTACAAGTCTTGCTTTGTTCCTAGTTATTTTTCCAGACTCATCCAATTTATTTCTAAATACCCATTTTGTTCCTATCATTGTCTGATCATTTGGACGAGGCACTAATTCTTATACTTTGCGTCGGTCGAACTGAGTGGGTTCTTCTTGCATAGCTTCTACCCATCTAGGATCATTAAGTGCTTCTTTTGTCTTCTTTGGTTCTATGTTTGAGACCATAGCAGAGGAAAATAAATTGTGTTGATCTTTCATATTTCTCCTTTGGCCTCTAGTCATTCTAGGACCAAAGACATCACCAATCACGATTTCAATTTGATGTCCTCTAGCTGGTCTTACTTCCTTGTAATATCTTGCATGATCGATTCTTGCCTTAAGGTTTCTAGTGGAGGAGTAGAATCGGTTGAGGGAGGTGTGACCGGTTTAGGAGAGGATCGGTTAGGAAATGGTGAGTTGGACAGATGATCAGGTTTAGATTGAGGTGAAGGAAATGGTATATTAATATTTGAAATTGGTTCAGTTTCAGGTGTTTTAAGAGGAACATCGGTAGAGGGACTAGTTTGTAAAGGATCGGTTAAGGAATTTTGGGAATTGGATTATCTTCTAACCGATTGAGGGAAAAATGAATCATCAACTAGGTCTCTATCGGTTACACCACTTGGCATTCCTGAATTTTGAGCTGGAGAATGATTTACATTGTTACTGGTGTTTTGATTGGAGTTAGAGTTGCTGGATTCACATGTCTCAAAAACACCAGAATCATTAGTACTATTTGGAGCATTGTCAGACTCTAGCAAATCAAATTCATCAAATGTAACATGAACAGATTCAACAATTTTGAATAAAAGTTAATTAAATATTCTGAAATCCTTACTTTGTTTGGTATAAACAATAAAGATAACTTCTTCGACTTTTTCATCAAATTTACCTCGATATTATTTACCGTTGTAAAGAACATAACATTTGCAGCCGAATATCTTGAAGAAACCAATGTTGGGAATTCTGCCACGCCAAAGCTCGTAGGTAGTCTTGTTGTGAAACATGTTAACCAATGACCGATTCTGAGTGAAGCATGCTGTATTGCTAGCTTCATACCAAAAGTACTTGTGTAGCCTTGCTTCAGATATCAATGTTTTGCCAGCCTCGATCAAGGTTCTATTCTTTCTCTCAACAACACCATTTTGTTATTGAATTTCAACAACTGAGAAATTGTGATCAATTCCTTGATCATCACAGTACTGAGCAATGTCATTATTCTTGAACTTCGTTCCATTATCGAATCTCATACTGATGATGTCACATTCCTTTTGGGTTTGAAGTGGACGGAAAAGCTTGGTGGCAACTGCATAAGTGTCATCTTTGGAGCTGAAGGTTTCCACCAAAGTGTATCTTGAGTAATCACCTACAACAACCAAGGTATATCTGCTTCTCCCTAAACTGCAGTTATTATGGAGCCAAATAGATCCATATGTAGTAGTTGGAGGCACTTAGATGTGGACATGCATGGCTTGCATTTTCTTCCATGATCAGCAGACACTTGAGGTAAGTCGGTTACCAAATTTACATTGACTAGCTTGGATAGGTATTTGAAGTTCAAGTGACTGAGTCTCTTATGCCATAGCCATGAGTTCACATTGATGTTCTTAGCTACAAAACAAACATTAGTAACACTAGAAATAGTATTTAAATCTATAGCATATATGTTACCTTTTCTTTATCCAGTGAGAAGAGTTTCTCCGGTAGCAATATTTTTCACATAATAGTTGGAAGAATTAAATACACAATGCATACATTTATCACAAAAATGTGATATGGAGAGAATTTTATGTTTAAGACCATCCACCAAAGATTCCTTCTGCACATTAAATGTGCCTCTTATGATGGATCGACGACCTACAATTTTACCCTTAGCGTTTTCACCAAAGACAACAGGAAGACCTGATGCTTCTTCAATGTTTGTAAGGAGATCTGAACGGACAGTCATATGCCTTGCATCCACTGTCCAAGATCCAAATGTCCTTACTTTCATCGTTGAGGCCATAAAGCATACCCGAAATAAAACATTAAGCTTTTGGTCCCCTTTATTCTTTTGGGTCCAAAGAGTTAGTTCCTCTTTGGCAGCCATTGTTGGTGTAATGCCCTAGGCTTTAGTTATGTTTAACTTAAAACCGTTATGCATCATCTTTATCGTTTATTATAGAAAAAGTTTATTAATTGATTATTATATATTTTGCATATTTATTGTAATAATCTCCGTCCCTAATTATTAAGTGAATAATTAGTATAAATGTTAATGGATAATCATAGGATGATTATATGCATAGAGTTGCACATTAAATTTATGGGTACTTGTTAGTGAACAAGTGACTGGACTTGACCCGTATGAGATTTATGTCCTGGTCAAATGTCATAATTAAATCTCATATGGTCACTTCATTTAGTCCCTAGACCTGAGATTATCATGACCTTACATATGATGAAAGTTATGTTTGATTTTAGTCAAACAATATCTTAACACGATATTTATAAAAGCTATATTTGGCATGATCGAATTCATGATGGGAAGGATGATAAGTCAAGATGGAATTTGTCCCTCGAAAGAGAAATGTTTTGCTTGGGCCCCCTCGATGACTGATAATGATGAAAGTGTATGGCCATACCCTAATGTGATTGGATTATCATTATACTAAAGATCGAGAAAGCATTAAACAAATACAGGTTGACGTGGACCATGACATGTGTTCAATATAACATCGTGAGACAAAGGGAGAAATGGAAGTGTACCATTGGAAACGTGAACTCTTACGTTATATTAATTGGGTAGACATAATGGCTTGCTAGAGTCCGCTTATGTTTTATGAGGGTCGATATGATCGAGCTCATTGCCAACATAATATAATCCTATTGGGTCACACACAATTAGAATGAATTAATTAAACCAAAGGAAGAAAATTGAGAAGTTCCTCATCAGGCATAAGTCATCGCGCGACAGATCCTGTCCAGAGGACTCGTCTGGTCGCGCGACAGAATGTGCCAGAGGCGGTTTACAGCCTAGTTTCCTAATACGATTACGGCACAAATATTAATACTATAGTAGTATAAATATGAGTCTGTGAGCAGCCAAAACATAGCCGAATTTTCAAGAGAGAAAAATCACCAAAAGGTTTCTCAATTTCTTCCATAGGTTTAAGGATCTAGCAATCCTCAAGAACCATTCTTGGTTCATTCAAAGGTGTGGATACTACTAGAGGGTCTTCGCTCGTACGACGATCAAGGCCTAGAGTTCTAATCTGTAGATTCAAGTTTTTGAAGATCGAAGATTGTGATTCAAAATCACACCGATAGATTGTTCGATAGCTCAAGAACGGAAAGCAATTAAGGTTGGTAAATTCTATCACACAGGAATTCAATTTAATCGTATAGAACGGATCTTAGGGCTCTTGGGTTTTGTGTTATTTAGATGCTAATTCCGCTGCGCATGGACCCATAAAACCCAACAGTGGTATCAGAGCCCCGTTCGTATGGTTAAGTTTGAATTAACATGCTAGAATGTTTATATAAATTGTTTATATGTTCGTTGCATGTTTTTGTATGCGGTAGAATTTTGATTGTTTATGTGAAACAATGTGAAAATCATTTTCTGATTATGTTGAATTAAATCTGTTAAAAGGTTGTTTTATATGATTTAATTGCTTTATGATTGGAATTGATTGAAGTTTGGAAAAATCTGCAAGTCTGGCAACTCTTGTCACGCGACAGAGTTGGCCATGAGCAGTTTGATGGGCTCGTCTGGTCGCGCGACAGATCAGGCCTTCTGGAAGTCTATGTCACGCGACATACTTTGCCTAATCTGGGCAGAATCAATTTGTTAAATTTTTCTGCTAATCTATGATTATGTTTATAATCTGATATGTTTCTGTTTTAATCTAGTTGCTATAAATTTTTGAAAATTAAATTTATAGGGCTATGCTAGATTATTTCATTGTTTATGCATGCTTAATTAATTTAAATGTGATTTTATTAATTGTTGCGATGCATGAATTGTATGTTCTTAAGTGTTAAGAGCTTTGTTAGATGTTTAGTTGAAACATTGAATTGTAATTTCCTGAATGTTTAAATTGAAACATTAAAATTTTGGTTTTCTGATTGTTTATGAGAAATAAATCAGTTTATGCAAAATTTGAAGGAATATGATTGTTTGTGAGAAACAAGTCAGTATACAAAGTATTGATTATGATGCAAATCAGAGCTGATATTGTAATTGTACATGTCTAAGAGAGTTATGTCGAAGGAAAGATTCGGTACTTAAGTAGTCCTTGTGGTTCACCTATTTTCCTGGGAACTTACCTGGTGTACATTATGATTATCTTTGTTGATATGCTTATAATCTGCTTTAAAGAACCTTCATTTAACTTTTAAGTTCTTTATGCCAATCCATGATTAAAACACTTGAGATCACTCGAATAGTTTTGGGTGGGCTCGCCATAGCGAGGTACTTTAATTCTATTCGTTGTGCGAGCAAGATGAGGAAATGGTGGTTCCTATACGTTTAAAGTGGATGAACTTAATTGGGTTATCAAAATGGTTTTGGACCCAAGGCATAAGATGAGATTAAAATAAGCTTAGACATATGATGTCTTGAATAAATCTCATAAAAGATCTAAGAGTCATATACGATATGATTGATGTTTTCTACCTAATTAACTTTAATCTTGAGCGGTGCGCCATAGTGTACTTGAGATTAAATTAAAGTTGGATGTTAGCCCATTAAATTATATTATGCTTATTTGCATTGGAAGGTGTATAATTTAGTGGAAGTATTTGTGAAATACATGATTTGCTCTTAGATGATAAATGTGTTGATATTGATATGTGTTCATATAGTTTGCATAGTTTGTTGTAGAAGTAGCATTACACAATAAATTGCGATTCGTCCTTATGAAGGAAAAGGTTTGAAAGGAACGGTACAGATAATTCTGATTGGATCAGAAGCCTAAAGAATGGTTCTTAGGTAAATGTGTACGTTCTTGATGAATCCATTTCTGCTGAACCTACTGCAAATGTTGCAAAGGGCAAATAAGGAGCAACATTAGAAACATGTTGATGATTCTAATAATATTGCTTGCCTTATTATTTCCACCATGTTTAAAGGCTCTTATGAAGAACCTTGAACATATGGAAGTTACTTTTTGTTCTAGCACAACGCACAAAGGAAATGTTCCAAGGGCAAGCTAGGCAAAAGATGTATGTTGTGGTGAAGGCTCCTAATGCATTAGATGAAAAAGGAGCAATCCGCAAGTGTGTTAATGGTTGACATAAGAAAGGGGTTCATAAAGGAAGGTAAAGAAGGTAAAGAAAAGGTTGCTAAACCTGGGGCAAAAGTTGCCAAAGCCGAAGAGGCTAAACCCAAAGTGTCTCAAAATGATGCATTTTGCTACCATTGTAATAAGATTGTCATTGGAAGCAAAGTTGCAAGGCTTATTAGAAAGGCCTAAAAGGTGAAGAAGGGCAATATGATTGCTACTACTTCAAGCATATATATGATAGATATTTTCCTTTCAACTTCTTATTATTGGGTATATGATACCGGACATGGATCCCACATTTGTTTAAATGTGCAAGGAATAAAGAATAGAAAGCTACTCAAAGAAGGTAAATTAAACCTATGCGTGGGAATGAAGCAAGAGTTGCTGTATTAACCATAGGGACTTATGAAGTCAATTTACCTAGTGGGCTAGTACTTGTTTTGAACAAGTGTTACTACGTTTCGTATTTGAGTAGGAGTATTATTTCCGTTTCTTATATGGATGATGAAAGGATATAATTCTCTTATTGAAAATAAGAAGTTTTATATTCATTTAATGATATGCCTTATTGTATTGCATATGTCATTGAATGGTCTTCATATCCTTGTTATTAAGAAACAAAATAATATTGAAGATATCTATAATATAAATGGGAAATCTAAACCGAATAATATGAACAACGCGTTCATATGGCATTGCTTGACTTAGGTCGAGATAAATAAGAAACATATATCTAAACTCCATTAACATGGACTTTTAGACTCATATGACTCTGAATCATTTGAGGAATATGGATCTTGTTTATTGGGATTATTGACCAAACCATCCTACACTAAGAGTACTGGGAGGGCTAGTGACTTATTGATCATTATACATGAGATGTATGTGGACTATTAAGCAGCATTGCTAGGGGATGATTTGGGTGTTTCATCACATTCACCGATGACTTATCTAGATATGACTATGTCTATCTGATGAAGTCCAAATGTGAATCATTTGAGATGTTTCGAACATTTCAAGATGAAGTACAAAACAACTTGGAAAAACTATTAAGTACTTCAATTAGATTGAGGTGATGGATATTTGAGCCAAGAGTTTGACAATCATCTCAAAACTGTGAAATCGTTTTAGAGTTGACTCCACCCGGAACACCACATTGTATGGTGTGTCTGATAGGAGGAATTGAACCTTGTAGAACATGGTTCGTTCGATGATGTGTCAAGTTGACTTTCCTATTTCTTTTGAGGATATGCATTAGAAATAATGCGGTTACACTGAATTGAGTCCTTACTAAATCGGTTTCTAAGGCTCCACATGAGATGTGGCATGGAAGAAAACTTAGTTTGTCTTTCATGAAGATTTGGGTTTGCAAAACTTATATAAAGAGACTTGTCTCCGATATGTTAGCATCTAAATCTGACAAAGGTTATTTTCGGAAATTAATCTTACAACCGCAAAGAGAACAAAATGTTCGTTGCTCTATACGATTCGTTTCTTGAGAAATATTTTCTCAATAAAGAATCTAGTGGGAGTAAAATTAATCTTGAAGAAGTTCAAGAACCCGAAAATAATATGGAACCAAGAGTAGAGACGAAACCAAGTTCACAAGGAGTTGTGGAACCGGTTCAAGATGCACAAGTCCATCGTAGATCAGATAGGTTATGATCCAAACTCAAGAAATATTGATTTCTCTTATCGGAAAGTAATAAAGTGGAAGTCATTGAGAATGACGATCCTACTTCCTATCTTGAGGCGATGTCCACTCCTAATTCGGACAAATAGTTAGGAACCATGGAATCCAAATTACAATCCATGTTTGATGATCAAGTTTGGAACTTGATTGAGCTACCTCAAGGTGTAAAAACTAAAGGGTGCAAGTAGGTCTTCAAGACCGACATGGATGGGAAGGTGTATACTTTCATGACTAAGGATTGTAGCAAAGGGATTTAGGCAAATTCATAGTATTGACTATATTGAAACCTTTTCGCCAGTTACAAAGTCAAAGTCTATTACATTTTAATTGCCATTATCGCATATTATGACTATGTGATATGACAAATGGATGTCAAAAGGCTTTCTTAAAATGGAAAGATTATTAAGGATTTGTATAGTACACAACCCGAGGTTTTGTCGATCCAAGAAATTCTAATAAAGTATTTATGTTGCGAAGATCCATGAGATGGGTTGAAGCAAGCTTCAAGGAATTGGAATCTTCATTTTGATGAATCAATCAAAGGGTTTGACTTCATCAAGTACGAAGATGAACCTTGTGTATGCATGAAATTAAGTGGGAGCATAGTATTATTTCTATTGTCTTATTACAATGACATCTTACTCATTGGAAAACGAAGTTTCGACACTTAAGACTGTCAAGTCTTGGTCAAAGAAAGGTTTCTCAAATGAAAGATATGGGTGGGCATCAAGATCTATAGAGATAGATCTAAAAGGATAAATTGGTTTGAGTCAAAATACGCACATTGACAAGGTTCTTAGAAGAGTCTAAGAAAAGTAACTTGTCAATGGGTCATGGTGTTTCTCTTAGCAATACTCATTATCTTATGACAATTGATGAGAAAAAGGGAATGAATGAAGTTCTATATGCTCCGGCATTTGGATCTGTCATGTATGCCATGATTTGTACTAGACCCGACGTCTCGTATGCTCTAAGCATGACGAGTCGATACCAATCGGATCCTGTTGAGAACCATTGGATGGCAGTCAAGATGATCCTTAAGTACTTAAGAAGAACTAAGGATACGTTCTTGGTATTTGAAAGGTTGGAAGATAATCTTGTTGTAAGGGTTACATAGATGCTAGCTTCCAAACTGACAAAGTTAATTTAAAATCGCAATTAGGATTTGTGTTTATGCTTATTGGAGGTGCGGTTTTGTTAGAAGAGTTCTAAGAAGAAAATCGTAGCCGATTCTACTACTAAGGCCAAATTTTAGCAACATATGATGTGGCTAAAAGTGGCAGTTTCGATCAAAAGTTCATTAGTGTTTTGGAAATTTTCCAAGTATCACTAATCGCTGAAACTTTTGTTGTGACAATTGTGGTGCCATTTGTGCAAACAATGGAACCAAGGTCACAACAGCGATCCAAACACTCACTTACACATTTTTTAAGAATTAATTAGAATGAGAAGACGTTAAGATATGCAAAGTATCAACCGATGATGACATTTGGGATTCACTTACAAAGACCCTCGCACAGGCAGATGCATGATGGTCATGTTGGGTCTATGAGTATTCGATACATAGATGGAGTCTAGTGCAAGTGCGATATTATTGGTGTAATGCCCTAGGCTTTAGTTATGTTTAACTAAAAACCGTTATGTATCATCTTTATCGTTTATTATAGAAAAAGTTTATTAATTGATTATTATATATTTTGCATATTTATTGTAATAATCTCTGTCCCTATTATTAAGTGAATAATTAGTATAAATATTAATGGATAATCATAGGATAATTATATGCATAGAGATGCACATTAAATTTATGGGTACATGTTAGTGAACAAGTGACTGGACTTGACCCGTATGAGATTTATGTCATGGTCAAATGTCATAATTAAATCTCATATGGTCACTTCATTTAGTCCCTAGACCTGAGATTATCATGACCTTACATATGATGAAAGTTATGTTTGATTTTAGTTAAACGATATCTTAACACGATATTTATAAAGGCTATCTTTTACATGATCGGATTCATGATGGGAAGGATGATAAGTCAAGATGAAATTTGTCCCTCAAAAGAGAGATGTTTTGCTTGGGCCCCCTCGATGAGTGATAATGATGAAAGTGTATGGCCATACTCCAATGCGATTGAATTATCATTATACTCAAGATCGAGAAAGCATTGAACAAATACAAGTTGACGTGGACCATGACTTTTGTTCAATATAACATCGTGAGACAAAGGGAGAAATGGAAGTGTACCATTGGAAACGTGAACTCTTACGTTATATTAATTGGGTAGACATAATGGCTTGCTAGAGCCCGCTTATGTTTTATGAGGGTCGATATGATCGAGCTCATTGCCAACATAATATAATCCTATTCGGTCACACACAATTAGAATGAATTGGTTAAACCAAAGGAAGAAAATTGAGAAGTTCCTCATCATGCATAAGTCATCGCGGAACAGATCCTGTCCAGAGGACTCGTCTGGTCGCATGACAGAACGTGCCAGAGGCCGTTTACAGCCTAGTTTCCTAATACGATTAGGGCACAAATATTAATACTATTGTAATATAAATATGAGTCTGTGAGCAGCCAAAACATAGCCAAATTTTCAAGAGAGAAAAATCACCAAAAGGTTTCTCAATTTCTTCCATAGGTTTAAGGATCTAGCAATCCTCAAGAACCGTTCTTGGTTCATTCAAAGGTGTGGATACTACTAGAGGGTCTTCGTTCGTATGACGATCAAGGCCTAGAGTTCTAATCTGTAGATTCAAGTTTTTGAAGATCGAAGATTGTGATTCAAAATCACACTGATAGATTTTTCGATAGCTCAAGAACGGAAAGTAATTAAGGTTGGTAAATTCTATCACATAGGAATTCAATTTAATCGTATAGAACGGATCTTAGAGCTCTTGGGTTTTGTGTTATTTAGATACTAATTCCGCTGCGCATGGACCCATAAAACCCAACAGCCATACCTCGCCACCACTTGAGCTTTGTGGCTCATTGGGTCCAGATAGGTGCTTCAAGAGGCATTCATAAGCCTTGTGACCGAAATCTCCACAATTTACACATTTAATCAAAATAGGTTGTGAGGAGGTAGGTGAGTTGATATCCAATTTGATCACTGCTTTAGAAGGTTTTGAATTTTGAGCATGAACAAATACTTTGGGCACAAAGGTGTTGGTGTTTCCTTTGCTGGTAGGTTGCATATGCTTGGACATGCCTTTACCGGTTGGAGCAACCTTACCGGTTAGGACATTTTTACCAGTGACATTTGTCTGATCGGTTACCGTCTCATGACCGGTTACAGATGCTTTAGCGGTTGAGGTTTCCAAAATTTCAGCATGACCAACAATGTGAATATCAGCTTTGCTGTCACAATCACTAAGTGGGATAATGGTCCCAACTTAGGATCAGATACCTTAGTCCACTTAGATTTATTCTTGTCAACCTTCTTGACCTTGATCTGTTCCTTCACTTTTGGGTAAGTAAGAGAAACAACACAAAAAGTATGAGTAGTACTTCAGATCAAATGAACTATCATCAAACTTGTCCATCATGTTCTCAGTGACAAACTTAATAAATGTCTTGTCTTTGCTATCATTGTTGCTGGAGTTAAATCCTAAACCAGATTGGTCATTATACGACATTTTATCTTGTAGGATTGTTTCAACAACAGCCTTTGATTTGAAATAAGAATCAATAATCCTTTTGAGAGAATTGTTTCTTTAAGCTAAATCAGCAATTTGACTAAGGCATATATTTAGTCTATTTTTGAGATCTTGATTTTCTTCTCTCAACTGGTCAGATTCAAGCTTATTTTCTTTTAAAACTTTTATTTCAGATTTAAGTGAGTCATTCTCAGTTGAGATTCTTTTGAAATTAGCAGCCATAACTTTGTGAACATCTTTTAATTTTTCAAAATCATAAAATAATTCATTTATCACCTTTGCCATATCAGACTTGGAAAGGTTAGGCATGGGGTCAATAGTTGGCTGAAAGGTTGAGGATGATGGTTCAATGTTGGGATCAAAATTAGGTAAGAAGGATGTCGGTTGAGAGCTTATGTCGGCTAAGGTCTTCTGGAATTAGATCGGTCGAGGTTCAAACACATGTTGGGAATTATATGTCATCGGTTGGGCTTGTGTCTGATAGGTCAGTTGCATCAATGGCTTTAGAGTATGAGGGGTTTTTCTTTGACCATAGAGAGCTTTGCCTATACTATGGATTTTAAAGTTGTAGGGATTCTCAGCCCTAGGTATAGGTTCATCGTAATATGACAAGGGAGAACTCATGGGTGTGGTAATGTCATTATATGTGCTTGACATGTCAATGAGATTTCTATAGATGGGTGACTGTAAGGGAGTGGGTCCAGCTTCTGTTCCATCAAGACCCATAAAACTAACATTAACTTCTTCATCTGAGTCAGTATTCTCATCCTCTAAATCTGTTTCAAACCAAACAGGCAAACCTTTTTTGTTCCGTCTTCGACTACTAGGCTCTTAGATCTAGGATTCTTCCTGAAGGGTTTCTTCCTAAGAAATTCATACTTAGGTTGAGGGCATTTAGAGGCAAAGTGGCCAGGTTTCCTACAGTTGTAGCAAACAAACTCACCTTGGGCATTCTTGCTGTCGGTTGAGGATTGGCTAGTCCTTTGGAAGTTTCCAGATCTTTGAAATGAAGAAGGTTTGGACTGGAAGGGTTTGTTGTTGTGTTACTGCTGGGATTTCTTAAAGTCCTTAAACTTTCTATAATTTCTGGCGAAGGCAGCAAATTCATCTTTCTCATAATGCTTGTTTTTACTTACATTGGTTTGGGTCGGTTGAGACTGAGAAGTTGAGGGAGAGTTGTTGGCAGATAGGTTATTGAATAAGGAAGAGCCTGGGAAGATCTCAATTTGAGCTGGCAAAGAAAGATTTTTGAATTGTTTTTGAACTCTACCAAGCCTATTGAGTTCTTCCTGTTGGTGTAATGCCCTAGGCTATAGTTATGTTTAACGTAAACCGTTATGTATCATCTTTATCATTTATTATAGAGAAAGTTTATATGGTTCATTATATGTTTACATGTTTATTATATTAAACTGCGTCCCTAGTTGTTGTAAACAACTAGTATAAGTTGGTAATGGATAATCATGGAGATGATTATATGCATGGAGATGCACATTACACATATGGATACTTGCTAGAGAACAAGTATTGAACATGACCTACTTATGAGATTTATGACATGGTCTGTTGTCATGATTAAATCTCATGATAGTCTTGTCATTGGAATCCTTCGTACCTGAGATTATCATCGTCTTCCACATGATGAACGTTGTGTTTGGTATAGTCTAACACTATCTTTAATCGGATAGCAATAAGGGCTATGTTAGCATGATTGGATTCATGTAGGGAATAATGATAAGTCAAGACGGGATTTGTCCCTCTCTGTTTGAGAGAGATGTTTGCTTGGTCCCCTCAATGAATGATGTTGATGAAATGTGTGGCCACACTCAAGTGATTTGATAGAGATCAAATGCATTTGGATTATCAACATATTCGGAATCAAGAAAGCATTGAACGGTATGAGTTGACATGGACCATGACTCATGTTCAATTGACATCGTGGACAAAAGGATTGTGACATTTGACCTATCAAGAAATCAAGCTTTGATGTTATATTAATTGGGTGGATATAATGGTTTGCTAGAAACCACTTATGTCTTGTGAGGTCGATGTTTCGACTCACTACCAACATAATATAATTCCTATTGGGTCACACACAAAGAATGAATTTGGCCTTGGCTGAAAATTGGAATTGGAAATTTGGGCTTGGCATGACTCGTGCCCAGGAGCATGACTCATGCCCAAGAGCACGACTCGTGCCCTGGGTCACTACTCATGACATGAGGGACGAATAGTGGCACAAAATCAGTACGACTCTAATTTTTGTCACGACTCAAGGGAACGAATGGCTTTTGGCTTGGGCACGACTCGTGCTCTTGGGCATGACTCGTTCCCGGGATCAGCATGAGTACATTTTGTGGCACGACTCGTATCACGAGTGTTTTGGCAAAAGCACGACTCGTGCCCTCAGGGACGAGTCATGACAACGGCGAAAATCGTGTCCATACTACATTCCAAGGAAGGTAAGGTTTTTGTGTTTGACAAGGATTTAACCCTAAGTGTTAGGGATTTATACCTATATATAAATACAATCTTTGGGCAGCCAAAAACCTTACTCTAATTCATTGTTCTAGGTTTATGAAATTCTAGGCTTTGATTATTGATTAAGAAT
Source organism: Adenophora triphylla var. japonica (assembly GCA_022495995.1). Classification (NCBI taxonomy): domain Eukaryota; kingdom Viridiplantae; phylum Streptophyta; class Magnoliopsida; order Asterales; family Campanulaceae; genus Adenophora; species Adenophora triphylla. The sequence continues at coordinate 74,100 of JAFEMH010002949.1, read as the reverse complement.
CAAAAGGCACCCAAATAATTCCATTGTTTTGGCTTTGATTATTGAATATTGATTTAATTATCAAGAGGATCATCTAGCAATCCTACAAGAAGCGTTCTTGGTTCATTCGTGTGTGGATCACCATTAGAGGGAGGTTGCTTTATCTCCTAAGGCTTGAAGATCTCAATTTGTTGATTCATCAACAAGGTTGAACAAGGAAGAAGAAGATCCGATTCGACATCAAAATTCTGAGGCTTGAATTTTGAGTTCTATTTTAACAAACTCCATCGCATTCAAGGTATGTAATTCTATTTCATGTTTCTAATCTCTTCATGCTAGACGGATCTAAGGGCTAGGGTTTTGTTGTTATTCCAAGTTCTTCCGCTGCGTTTCTAACCCCAAAACCCAACAGTGGTATCATAGCAATGTCTTGCCATGATTAGGATTGAGATCTGCGTGTTAGATTAATTTGATTAATTGCTATCCATGCTATATGAAATAGATCTATATTTTATGTGTTTTGTTTTATGAAAACAAGTATATGAGATATGCCGTGATTATGATTTATGATGGATTAATATGATTAGTTTATCACATAGGTTGTTAATCTATTTAATATGATTAAAGTAGATTTGTAATTTCTCAAAATTGAATCAAAGTGTTTGTTTGTAATTTTGTGAAGTCCTATGTTCATGATTATGTACACATAAGATTTATGTTACAACCATGCGATGTTTGTTGTTATGTGTAAAACCTTCTAAATATTTAAGTCTTATGCCATTCCTTGATTAAAACACTTGTGAAATTTTAGGGTATTTGATGTAGTTTCGAATTAGTTGGGTGCATCTTATATCTTAATTTGTGATCAAGATGAGATAATGTTTGATGTATTTTGACTCAGTTAGGTGCATCGTTTCATGTCTCATGCGTTTGAAAAGGTTTTGACTTAATTGGTATTTTCAAATGAGATTTGACCCAAGGCATAGATGAGATTTAAAATATGTTTTTGACATATGATGTCTAAGGAAATCTCTTAAAAGATCTAAGAGTCATATATGATATGATTGATGTTTCTACCTAAATAGCTTGATTTCGGGCATTGACCCAGTTAAACCAAAATCAAGTGAAATATGGATCTTAGCCTACTATGATTATATGATACATGTTTGTATTTGAAGGTGTATAATTTAGTGGGAGTATTTATGAAGACAAAAACTCATGTGAGAACATGAAAACCCGTCTCATCCATGAGACGGGTCGGATCCTGACCCATCACCCGCCCAACAAAGCCAACCCGCGCCTCCGCCCAAGCTTTTTGCATATGGGCGGTCGCCCAAGCTGGAATGGGCGGTCGCCCAAGCTGGAATCAGCCCACATTTTGCCTTGACCCAATCCTTCAGCCAACATAAAGTAATAGTTTGTATACATTAAAGTAATAGTTTGTATACATTAAAGTAATAGTTGGTATACATTAAAGTAATACATATATACAGAAAAGTAATAATATTTTTTCCTATGTTTTCTTCGTTTGGCAAAAGTAATACTTAAAGTAATAGTTTGTATACATTAAAGTAATACATATATACAGAAAAGTAATAATGTTTTTTCCTATGTTTTCTTCGTTTGGCAAAAGTAATACTTATTATAGAAATATGTTACAATTTCATCTATCAAAGTGTTACATTTACTTGTATAAACTATTACATTCATATACATAAGTTATTACATTTCAAAAATAATACATATAGTTTGTATTACATTTGAAAAAAATGGGTAAAAACGAGCTTTTATTTTTTTAAAACAGGTATTACGTTTACTTATGACCAATGTTACTTTATATGTATACAGTCATTACATTAAGAGATGGTAACTATTACTTTTGCTCTGAAAAAAAATAATATAAAAAAAAAATTAAAAAAAAATAAAAAAATTAGCCTATAAAAGGCTGCCACGTGGCGGGTCATGCCCCATGGGTCATGGGTCGACCCGTCTCATGCATGAGACGGATCCCATGTTCTCACAGGAGACCGCCTCATTTATGAAATACATTATTTGCTCTTAGATGATAAATGATTTGATATTGATATATGCTTATTTTATTTGCATATTTTATTGTAGAATGGCTAATCACAATAATCAGCCCCTGACACTGCGATCAGTCCTTGAGAAGGACAAGCTTGAAGAGAGCGATACAAACTATTCTGATTGGATCAGAAGCCTAAGAATTATTCTAAGGCAAGAGAAGAAACTGTACGTTCTCGATGAACCCCTTCCACCTCAACCTGCTACAAATGCTTCTAGGGCAGATAGGGATACACATAAGAAACATACTGATGATTCTACAGATGTTGTATGCCTTATGCTTGCCACCATGTCTAAGGCTCTTCAGAAGGACCTTGAGCACATGGAGACAGCATTTGATCTTGCGGAGCGCTTAAAGGAAATGTTCCAAGTGCAAGAAAGAAATGAGCGGTTTGATGTGGTAAATGCCCTAACTGAATGCAAGATGCAAGAGGGACAATCGGTTGGTGCTCATGTCCTTAAGATGAAGGGTCACATTGAGCGTCTCGAAAGGCTTGGTAATCCGATGAGTTTGGAACTCGCCACGGATTTGATATCAAATTCATTGCCTGGAAGTTATAGTCATTTCATTATGCACTATCACATGACTGGCATGGATAAGAATCTCTCGGAATCGCATGCGATGCTTAAGACCGCAGAGAAGAATATCAAGAAGCCCCAAACCGATACTGTGTTAATGGTTAACAAAGGCAAAGGGTTCAAGAAAGATGGCAAAGGTAAAGCAAGTGTTGCTAAACCTAAGGCAAAAGTTGATGTTTCCAGAGAGGCTCCCAAGGCATCTCAAAAGGATGCGGTTTGCTACCATTGCCAAGAGGTTGGTCATTGAAAGTAAAACTGCAAGGCTTACAAGGAAGGCCTAAAGGCGAAGAAGGGCAATGCGATTACTTCTGATTCAGGTATCTATATGATATATATTTTCCTTTCTATTTCTAGTTCATGGGTATTAGATATCGGATGTGGATCTCACATTTGTTTAAATGTGCAGGGACTAAGGAATAGGAAGCTACTCAAGCAAGGTGAAGTTGACCTACGTATTGGGAATGGAGCAAGAGTTGCTGCATTAGCCGTAAGGACATATGATGTAACTTTACCTAGTGGCTTAGTACTTGTTTTGAACAATTGTTACTATGTTCCCGATTTGAGTAGAAATATTATTTTTGTTTCTTGTTTGGATAATGAGGGGTATAATTTTCTTATTGCGAATAAGAAGTTTTATATTTATTTAAATGATATGCTTTATGGTATTGCAAATTCATTTAATGGCCTTTATGTTCTTGATGTTGATGAGAAACAAAATAATGTTGAAAATGTTTATCATGTGGACAAGAAGTCTAAACCGAATGACGTGAACAACTCGTTCATGTGGCATTGCCGACTTGGTCATTTAAATGAGAAATGCATCTCTAAACTCCATAAGGATGGAATGTTAGACTCACATGATTATGAATCATATGAGATATGCGAGTCTTGTTTATTGGAAAAAATGATCAAACCACCCTACACTAAGAGTAGTGAAAGGGCTAGTGACTTATTGGGCCTAATACATACCGATGTATGTGGACCAATGAGCAGCATTGCTAGGTGTGATGATGTGCCGCCGCCAAAAATTTTTCTTTTCGAAAAATGGTTTAACTTTGAAATTTTTCGTTTCTTTGAAAAACCAATCGAAAAAAGACCGGAGTCGCCACGCCATTTTTGTTTTAAGGGCCAAAACTTTGAAAAATGCCCGAGATTAGAGATTTGGGTTCGGAGGACACGTTACATGCCGGGAAGGACGTTAGTGTGCACCCGGAATGCCTCGTAAAACGAGTCTTCCAAGCTGAAAACCATTTGTGTGTGTGTGTGTATGTGTGTGTTTTGGCCAAAATAAGTTTAAACTCAGAAAAGTAAAAATTGGGAATTCTTTATTAGACTTTGGACAGATCCCATGATTTTTGGTGTGATTTTTGGGTGGAGTTTTGGTACTCAAAATATTTTTGGAAGTTGAAGAACACTTCTGCCAGAATGAAAAAAGCAGTGGACACTTGATTTTGAAATAGACTTAAGGGCCTCAAAACTTCATAATCTGAGAAAACTCAGAGAATGAAAGTTGTTCCAGACACCTTAAATAAGATTTCTATGAAAGAATTTTCCATTTTAGAGAAGATTTGAGGACCCAAAACCCTCTGGAAATCTCAGATATGAGATCTAGACTCCCAGAGACTGGTGATCTGACCTTTGAAAGAAAATTTGAAAAAGGGAGTTTTACTCACGAAAAAAATAAAGTAAAAATATTTTTCGAAATCTCTGGATGTTGGCTACAAAAAGTGTTTTGTAGTCAACACAAAATTCCAAGTTTATCTGTGTCCAAAAATTTAGACCATGGACTGGGGTCTTAGAAAATTGCTACTGGACAGCAACTTCTCAAGAAGGAAAAGGTGATTTTAAAGGGAGTTTGGCATCCATGCTTGTCCCCATTTCCCTAGGTTTTGATTAGTGATCACTTAACATTTTAGCGGTGAATCAACTATATCAAACCATCCTTGGGGTACATTAGGACTAAGCACTTCATTTGCTTGGGAAGGGGAATTTTATCCTTTGAAAATGAGATTTGATGTATGAAAATGATTTTTAGGGTTTTGAAAATGTGTTTTCTTTGTAAGAAAGTAAGAACACTTTGAAAATAATGTTGATCCTTGTAGAAGATCATCCATGGAGATGAACTTCCATGGTGATCTTCTTGGATCTAAGACAAGAAGATGAATGAACTACATTTTGTAGCTTGAAAATGCATGCATGGATGAGAGATTTAGAGTAAGAAGAGGGAGGTTATACCTATCTTCTTTGTGTTTTGTGTTTGAAGGCTTGAATGTAAGAGTGTTTAAGGCTTGGATATGAGAGTGTTTGAGTGAGTGTGATTTTGGTTGAATAGTTGAGAAAAAGGTGACAATTCTATGGAATTCTCACTGTTTTCTCTCTATTTTCGCCAAGGTGCAGTTGAGGAAATGTGTTCTTCTCTCTTTTATTTCTGAGACTGAAGGCCTCAATTTATAGCCCTCTGAAATTACAATAATGTCCGCGCGGATGGGATTGTTAGCGTGCACTGTTCATTAAATGCTGCTTCAGGCTTTGGACACAAGGAATAATCTTTTGAAAAATCAAATTAAACAGCCAGTTTTTGTTCCAGCCATTTCTATTTTTGGTTTTTCTTATTTCTTTTGCTTTTTTGATTCCTTTCCTTGGTTTATCCTTAAATAACAATGCCCACTTTGCCCTTGCTTTGTTAGAAATGTTAGGAATGTTAGGAATTGTTAGGAATGTTATAACTTTCGTTAATTTTCTAACGAAAATTCTAACAAGCTCAAATTGAAGCACTTACAGTAGCCCCTCGACGACGGCGCTTTCGAAGGAAGCGGGGTCGTCGATAAGAGTAAGGCTCCATATTTGGCAGGATGATCTAGTGATCGAGTGACTGAACCTATTTAATAGGCTACCTACGTATCCTTAAGAGGAATCAAGCCAGTCGTAGTTCGGGTCTTTGACCCTAGAGATGATGGCGTTTTAGGTGCCTCGAACCTGATGAGCGAGTTCTGCAGTCGGTGCTGGAGAGAAACTCTGCTGGGGATAAGAGATGACCATTTTGGTTGGATGGCTGAAATTGTATATCCGCTCTGCTAGGGATAAGGAATGACCATTTTGGTCTGGTGGCTATCCGCTCTGCTGGGGATAAGAATGACCATTTTTGGTTAGATGGCTATCCGCTCTGCTGGGGATAGGAATGACCATTTTCGATCGGATGGCTGAAATTGTATATCCGCTCTGCTGGGGATAAGGAATGACCATTTTGGTCTGGTGGCTATCCGCTCTGCTGGGGATAGGAATGACCATTTTTGGTTAGATGACTATCCGCTCTGCTGGGGATAGGAATGACCATTTTCGGTCGGATGGCTGAACCTAATGATAGGCTACCTACGTATCCTTAAGAGGAATCAAACCAATCATAGTTCAGGTCTTTGACCCTGGAGATGATGGCGTTTTAGGTGCCTCGAACCCTGATGATGGCGTTTTAGGTGCCTCGAACCTTGATGATGGCGTTTTAGGTGCCTCGAACCTGGATGATGATGGTTTTTTAGGTGCCTCGGACCTTGATGATGATGGCATTTTAGGTGCCTCGAACCTTAATTTGAAATGGCCTTTCGGTGGACTTCGTTTGCTGCCGAAGGAGAGGGTGACCGTTTTGGTCGAGGGGCTGGACCTAATGATAGGATACCTACGTATCCCTAGTGGGAATCAAGCCCTTTCGTAGTTCGAGATCTACTCGAGATTCCGTTGGCTTTTGGGATTCCGTTAACTTTGCTGGGGATTTTGTTAGCCTTTGCTGGGGAAAAATCAGATGTGTTCGTCGGGGAAATCGGTCTTACGTTTTACTATCGGGGAATGATTTTGATGAAAGATACGGGATCCCGTTATCTTTCTCGGGGAGATCGGACTTACGTTTAACTGCCGGGGAAATGATTTTGATGAAAGATACGGGATCTCGTTATCTTTCTCGGGGAGATCGGACATACGCTTTACTGCCGGGGAAATGATTTTGATGAAAGATACGGGATCTCGTTATCTTTCTCGGGGAGATCGGACTTACGTTTCACTGCCGGGGAATGATTTTGATGAAAGATACGGGATCCCGTTATCTTTTTCGGGGAAATCGGACTTACGTTTTACTGTCGTTGATGATTTTGATGAAAGATACGGGATCCCGTTATCTTTCTCGGGGAAATCGGACTTACGTTTGACTGCCGTTGGTGATTTTAATGAAAGAAATGGGATTCCGTTAACTTTCTCGGGGAAATCGGTCTTACGTTTTACTGCCGTTGATGATTTTGATGAAAGATACGGGATCTCGTTATCTTTCACGGGGAGATCGGACTTACGTTTTACTGCCGGGGAATGATTTTGATGAAAGATACGGGATCCCGTTATCTTTCTCGGGGAAATCATAATTACGTTTTACTGCCGTTGATGATTTTGATGAAAGATACGGGATCCCGTTATCTTTCTCGGGGAAATCGGACTTACGTTTGACTGTCGTTGGTGATTTTGATGAAAGAAACGGGATTCCGTTAACTTTCTCGGGGAAATCGGTCTTACGTTTTACTGCCGTTGATGATTTTGATGAAAGATACGGGATTCCGTTATCTTTCTCGGGGAAATTGGACTTACGTTTGACTGCCGGGGATGATTTTGATGAAAGATACGGGATCCCGTTATCTTTCTCGGGGAAATCGGACTTACGTTTGACTCCCGTTGGATGATTTTGATGAAAGATACGGGATTCCGTTATCTTTCTCGGGGAAATCGGTCTTACGTTTGACTGTCGTTGATGATTTTGATGAAAGATACGGGATTCCGTTATCTTTCTCGGGGAAATCGGTCTTACGTTTGACTGTCGGGGAATGATTTTGATGAAAGATACGGGATTCCGTTATCTTTCTCGGGAAGATCGGACTTACGTTTGACTGCCGTTTGATGATTTTGATGAAAGATACGGGATTCCGTTATCTTTCTCGGGAAGATCGGTCTTACGTTTGACTGCCGTTTGATGATTTTGATGAAAGATACGGGATTCCGTTATCTTTCTCGGGAAGATCGGTCTTACGTTTGACTGCCGTTGGTGATTTTGATGAAAGAAACGGGATTCCGTTAACTTTCTCGGGGAAATCGGTCTTACGTTTTACTGCCGTTGATGATTTTGATGAAAGATACGGGATCTCGTTATCTTTCTCGGGGAGATCGGACTTACGTTTTACTGCCGGGGAATGATTTTGATGAAAGATACGGGATCCCGTTATCTTTCTCGGGGAAATCGGACTTACGTTTTACTGTCGTTGATGATTTTGATGAAAGATACGGGATCCCGTTATCTTTCTCGGGGAAATCGGACTTACGTTTGACTGCCGTTGGTGATTTTGATGAAAGAAACGGGATTCCGTTAACTTTCTCGGGGAAATCGGTCTTACGTTTAACTGCCGTTGATGATTTTGATGAAAGATACGGGATCTCGTTATCTTTCTCGGGGAGATCGGACTTACGTTTCTATTAGGGAATGATTTTGATGAAAGATACGGGATCCCGTTATCTTTCTCGGGGAAATCGGACTTACGTTTTACTGCCGTTGATGATTTTGATGAAAGATACGGGATCCCGTTATCTTTCTCGGGAAGTGGACTTACGTTTGTGCCGTTGGTGATTTTGATGAAAGAAACGGAGTTCCGTTAACTTTCTCGGGAAATCGGTCTTACGTTTAACTGCCGTTGATGATTTTGATGAAAGATACGGGATTCCGTTATCTTTCTCGGGGAAATTGGACTTACGTTTGACTGCCGTGGATGATTTTGATGAAAGATACGGGATCCCGTTATCTTTCTCGGGGAAATCAGACTTACGTTTGACTGCCGTTGGATGATTTTGATGAAAGATACGGGATTCCGTTATCTTTCTCGGGGAAATCGGTCTTACGTTTGATTGCCGTTGATGATTTTGATGAAAGATACGGGATTCCGTTATCTTTCTCGGGGAAATCGGTCTTACGTTTGACTGTCGGGGAATGATTTTGATGAAAGATACGGGATTTCGTTATCTTTCTCGGGAAGATCGGACTTACGTTTGACTGCCGTTTGATGATTTTGATGAAAGATACGGGATTCCGTTATCTTTCTCGGGAAGATCGGTCTTACGTTTGACTGCCGTTTGATGATTTTGATGAAAGATACGGGATTCCGTTATCTTTCTCGGGAAGATCGGTCTTACGTTTGACTGCCGTTTGATGATTTTGATGAAAGATACGGGATTCCGTTATCTTTCTCGGGAAGATCGGTCTTACGTTTGACTGCCGTTTGATAATTTTGATGAAAGATACGGGATTCCGTTATCTTTTTCGAGGAAATTGGACTTACGTTTGACTTCCGGGGATGATTTTGATGAAAGGGGGTCGACTTTGGTTAACTTTGGTTAACTCTGTTAAGTCTAGGATCAAATTGCAGAGTTCCGGATTTTTAAAGGGCAAAAGGGTCTTTTTGACCCTTACAAACCCATCCGCGCGGATAGGGCTGAATTCCCAGGCTGTTTTAAATGAGGGCCGCCCCCTCCCTTCTTCTTCCTCACCAGTTTTCTGCAAATTACGAGGAGAGACGAGGGAGAAACCATTGAAGGCCAAAAAAGCTTCGAAAATCCTCCGTTTTCTTTGATTTTTCGAGCAATGGAACACGCGGGAGGTGCTTTTCAAGGCCAAGGACGTGTCCCGGTCGCGGAGAGACGATTGGAGCTCGTTCGAATGAGGAGACATTACACTCTTTCGCAATCGATTGCGGAGGAGCCGTACCCCGATGCATGGCAACATTGGGCTTCTGATCCGAGTCTCCGAACGGTATACTTCGAATCTTTTCATTCCCTTTGTCGATTTTTGCTTGAAATTGATTTTTGGGTGATTTTTCTTTTTTTTTTTCGAAAATTATGAGGAAAAAAAATTTTGTTCTTGGCTTTGAATCTTGATTTTGATGCTTTGCATGTTGTAATGAGTATATGGGTAACTCAAAATGTGCATTTTGTTTGGGAAAAGAATTGGCATTTTCGCCATTTTTTTTTTTTTTGAAATATGAGACTATGATGAATGATTTCCTGAATTTGGGACGGACTTCTTTTGTTGCAATGTAGGATTCTTGCAATGTTGATATGAATGTGTGCATGCTCTCTTTTTTTTTGTAAAGAAGTATGATGATTTTTTTTTTGAAAGACGGAACGGATTTTTCCTCCCGTTGAATGAATGTATGCATGTTATTCTATGAAAATGGGACGGAGTTTTTACTTCCGTCGACTCCTTGTATGAATGTATGAATGTAGGATCTTTTGGGATGATGGATGATATGCATGTATGCATTTTTTTTTTGAAAATGGGACAGAGTTTTTACTTCCGTCGACTCCTTGTATGAAATTTTTTTTTTCATGAATGAATTGGGATTTGCTGAAAACTGTCTTTTTTGAGAAAAATGGGGCTAGGTTCATTGCATGCCGTTATGCTGCCGAATTTTCTTCAAAACTTTGTGTTGTGTGATGCATGTATATGCAAATGCAAATTTTTTTTGACATTTTCTTTCTTTTTTTTTTTTATTGCAGGGTGGAAACAACTACGTGACGGAGCAGCTGAATAAGATGAAGACTCGAGGATCAGTGGAGTCTGTAGTTGACCTGTGGGACCGGCTTCCGAATGCGGGCCGAGGAGCTTTGGTGAGTCCGAGACAGATTGTCGTTGAGACCGGGCTTTGGGAGTTCATTGAGTGCTTGAGGGGGTTGGTTAAGTTCCCTAAGAGCAAGGGCCTGATGTTTGCTTTGGCGCAGCATTGGTGGGATGCGACCCACACGTTTCACTTCTTCTGGGGCGAGGCTACGGTTACGCCTTCCGATTACGCTGCGATCACGGGTCTGTCCTTCAATGGACGCAGCATTGAGTGGCGGGACGGCTACAGCGATGTGGACCTGCAGGCTCTTCTGGGCTTTACCCCCATTCCCAAAAAGGGGATGGGGATGGAGTACGCCGTGGTTTATGGGAAGATTGTGGAGATCATCGGGAGCTACGAGGCTGGGGATGAGAGGATAGGCGCTGAGCAGATTGCTAGGGCCTTTTTATGGTTTGCTTTTTCGAGCACTCTTTTTGGACACGCCGAGGGGACGGCGGTGTTTGCTTTGCTGAGGAGTTTGGAGGATGTGGAGATGGCTGGAGATGTCTCTTGGGGAGAGGCCGGGCTGGCAGAGCTTTACTTTGCTCTTGATAGATACAGCCGGAAGGCTGTGAGCTCCTTCTACTGCTTCGAGTTTGCTCTGGAGGTATAAGCTTTCTTTTTTTGCTTTCCCTTTTTCTTTAAGCACGCATCTTTTCCGCACTTAATTGATTTGATTTTTACCTTTCGCAGGTATGGGCGTTGGAGTTCTTTCACGTCACGATGTGGCGACAGACGGCGGAGTACGTCGGGGCGTATCCAGCCATGCGTTCCTGGTCCAAGTTTGCCCGGGAGAAGAAGGGCTCCAGAGGGCGCACGACCCTCAGGTACTCGGATTGCCTTCCTTTGACGAGGGCTGAGACGGATGAGGAGATGATATTCTATCCCTGGGATCGTTTCGAGGTGGCGCAGCTGAAGGGCGCTGAGATATGGACCGTGCAGCGGAGGATTTTGAGGGGCTTGACTTGCGACGCCTATTATCTGGGGGAAAGGGTGACGCGCCAGCATGGCGTGAATTCGCCTTTGATGACACCGATGGAGCCTCCTGCCGATATGATGCACCCGAGTGATAGATCTGCGACCTGGGATGATTACCGAGCCGGCCAGCACTTCTCGGCATTTGTGGCGATTGAGCCGTATCCAGTATTTGTCTTGAGGAGGCTGAGGACGCCCCAGGTTCTTGATAGAGAGGGGTTAGGGATCCCGCGGTACCCTCGGACGGACTTTTCATATGTCCAGGATGGGGTCCGATTGAGGGTGCAGATCCCTCAGCCTGAGAGGCTTCCACGAGCTTTCCGGCCTCGTCCGGGTATGAAGGTATGGCCACCTCTTTTCTTGCTTCTGTCTTTTCTTTTCTTTCCTGTCATCATTTTTTTTTGCTTCAACTGTTTCTGACGCTTTTGCTTTTGTGCAGTTTTCGGAGGTGGTCGTGGAGAGGCTGACGAAGCAGGTGATCGGGGCTAAGAGATTTATCAGGAGGATGGTTGCTTGCGGGGCTCCTCAGGCTAGAGCGAGGCGACCACGGCCGGCGCCTGTCAGGCGGGAGGCTTCCCCTATTCCTTCAGAGACTTCTTCTGAGACTCCTCTTTCTCCTCTCCTTGACCCTCGCGTGGTACTACCTTCGGACCACGTCATTCTCGGAGATCCTTACGGGCAGGGACACGTCTGGCAGCATGGTGGATCTTCTTCGCACGTCCAGGAGTCTGACGCCTTCACCTTCGGATATGATTTCTTCGCAGATCTTGGCTTGCCCTATCAGAGCGTGCCGGTTGGTCCTGACGAGCCTTCTTCCGGGGACGAGGACGATGATTCTGAGCCTGAGATTTTCATGGCTCCTGAGGAGGCGGGCCCGAGCCGCAAGAGGGACCGGGGGCAGACGTCGGCCGCTGGGGACTCCGATTGATTACTTGAGATTGAATTGATTTCTGAGATTTGAGATTTGTACAGATACAGCTTATTTTTTATGCACATTTTTTTTTGCTCTTTTCTTCTTTTCTCCTTTTTTTTTTGGATGTAATAATTTAGGATTATTGTTACCTACTTTTTTTTTGATTGATTTTTTTTTTTTGCACACTCCCTTTATTTTTGGAATGTAATAATTTAGGATTTTATTTTATGAATGCAATGCAGTATGAATGCAATGTTGCATGAGCCTTGGTTTTTTGGCAAGGGTGTTAGTGTTTGGTATATGGACTGGTTTGGGGAGGTTTTTGCACAGGTTTCGAGCAATCGGGACGAAATATTCCTCTTTTGGTGCAGCAGTTTGGACTGTTGCAAAGATTTTTCTGATGGGAGACAATCATGTCCGCGCGGATAGGACCTACATCTGACATTGTCCTTTAATTTTGCTTCAGATCTGGTCTCCCATTATTTCAAATTCAAATATCTTCTTCAACCACCGCTCAAATGTACCCATTTTCGGGGAGAAGGAGAGAAAAACCATGGAGAGAATTGTGAGCATGAGAAATCCACCCAAATTATCCCAAAATTCTCAAATGCAATTCTTCACCAAGTTTAAAGAGTGGTCTCGGGAGATTATGCATGAGAGGAGGTCATTCTTTGAAGAAAGGTACAAGGTGAAGTGCTTATGGTCCCTCAAAGAATTGGTTCTGGATTATGATCTTTTGAGGGCTTCTTCCTCATTTTGGGACACTAGAAGGCATGTCTTTTGCCTTTCTTACAATGAAATGGTCCCGACCGTCGAAGAATTTCGGGCTTTGCTTGGTGGCCCGGAGGTGGAGGAGATAGCGGTTCCTTTGCCTGGAGGGGCCTCTTTTGTTGATAGATTGTGCAACCTCCTTCATCTTTCCCTGAGGAAGCACATTCAAGGTATGATCTGTGGTCCCGATCATTTTGATATTTCCGGTCTCCCTGATAGATTTAGGGGCTTAGGCTTGCTTGACGATGCCTATTGGGATGCCTTTGAACTTTGCATGTTTGGGACCTTGTTCATGGTCTATTCTTTTGGGATCTGTCATCGGTCTCCGCCGGATGTAGTCGTTCATTGTCGCTTGGGCGAGAGATGTTGTACCTTTGATCTTGGGGGAGACTTTCCATGCTCTCGATAGGTCAAGGCTACGGAGACGGTATATGCACGGGGGCAGCCCGTTCCGCTGACTACGTGGGCGATGGAGCGCTTGGGGATTCTTCGGGAAACTCCCGATATGATCAAGCCTTGGACATTCGCCAGAGAGGGGTTGTCAGAGATTTTGATGATCGTGGCTCATGGGAGCGTTGGATGGCTGGTCGCCGGACGTAAGATATCGATGGCCGTGCCTTGTTGGCGGGTGGAGACTCGCAGAGTGCTTCAGGACGGGTCTCATGTGGTCATGCTTCCGGGCTTTCTCGACCCAGCCTTCTATATTCCGTCCTTGGTTCTGAGACAGTTCGGCTTAGAGCAGGTTCCTTTGGAGGACTTTGATGATATAGCCACCAGGGTGGTGGCTCCTGTTTCTATGGATGATCCTTCGGTGTTTTCCTTTCTTTCCCGAGCATGGAGGTATGACGTCTTTCCTCCTCGGGTTATCCTCAGGCGTCCGAGACCTGTGTTCCTGACCACTTGGTACCTGGATTTGTACGAGAGGCATTTGGGAGAGACTCAGATGGTTATTTTGAGACGGCGTGAGGCCATTGTGGGTGCGGAGGACCTGACAGTTTCCTAGAGGAGGAGGGCCGAGGCGAGGGCCAACCCTCATGACAGGAGCGGAGACGCTGTGACCGACTATGAGGCTTATGTCAAGAGCAAGGTTCTAAAAAGCGCTAGGCGGATGCTAGGCGGCGGAGCCGGGCCTAGCGCCTAGGCGGGGACTAGTCGGGGACTAATCGGGATTAGTCGGGAATAGTCAGGACCTAGGCGGGGCTTAGAACTAGGCATTGGAGAGGGGCCTAGCGCCTAGGCGGGGCCTAGGCGCCCTTAGGCGGGGTCTTTTAGAACAGAGGTCAAGAGGAAGGAGAGGAGGACTCCTATGCTATCAGCCCGGCTACAGAAGATGAGAAATGACACTAGGGCTACCAAGGCACTGACAGAGGCTGGTTTGATAGATCTTGTTCCTATATCAGAGCTTGGTAGGAGGAAGACCGACATTTTTCCTGTTCAGAAGAAGAAGACTCTAAGGGGGAAGAAGAGGGGAGAGGCCAGTTCGAGTGGCATGGAGTGACTCTGAGGTTTCCGAGTATCCCTTTCTTGTTATGGCAGACACATTAGTTTGATTATGTAGCTTAATTTCTTTTAGCAGGTTGCCAGTTGTAGGAATGAATCGGGCTTAGACTCATCAAAAAGTTTTTAACTTGTAATGAATATTTGAATTGCTTCAGAGTTTTTCGAGACGCTTTCATGGTCTCGATCAATTGTATTGATGTCGTAGTATGACTTTTATTTGTGTTTTAGACCGAACCGTTTCCGGCCGCCTACGTTCCTCATTCCCGAGGAGCCTGTGTCTTCGTAGTTCAACCCGGTCGATTTTGTTTTTTTGTTGTTTTTTTTTTGTTTTTTTTTGTTGTTTTTTTTTTGTTGTGTTTTTTTTTTTGGTGCAACCCTGTTTTTTACCTAGGCCGCCCTTTTCGGGTTTTCAACCTAGTTGGGTATTACTCTTTTAGCACTCTTTTTCTTCTTTTTTTTTGACTTCTTTTTTTGATTTTACGCGTAGTATCTGCACAACTTGTCACCGTTCACTGGGTGTACAAAGGGATTTCCGTCGAGGTCTGCAAGTTGCATGGCTCCTCCGGAGAAGATTTTCTGGACGACGTATGGCCCGACCCAGACAGGCTCCCATTTGCCAAGTGGGTTGATGCGGACTGGGGGCTTCTCTTTCAAGACGAGATCACCTTCCCGGATCTCCCGATGCTTTACTTTCTTGTCGAAGGCTCTGGCCATTCTCCCTTGGTAGGCCCGGATGTGTTCCATGGCCTTCAATCGGCGTTCATCTAGCAGGGCCAATTCATCATGGCGACTCTGGAGTCATTCGACCTCGTTGATCTGGCTTTCCAACAGCACACGGATTGAGGGGATTTCTAGCTCGATTGGGAGCACGGCTTCCATTCCGTATGTGAGGGCAAACAGTGTTTCTCCGGTTGCCGTTCTGACGGATGTCCTGTAGCCCCAGAGTGCCAGGTGTAGCTTTTCGGGCCAATCTTTGCCTCGGACAGCCATTTTCCGGATAATGTTTTCCAGAGTCTTGTTTGCTGCTTCGACGGCTCCGTTGGTTTGGGGCCTGTAGGGAGATGACTTGTGACGGGTTATTCTGAATTCTGCCAGCAGCCTTTCACATTCCCCTTCGAAGTGGGATCCATTATCTGAGATGATTTCGGCTGGCAACCCGTATCTACATATGATGTTCTCTTTGATGAAGAGGGCTACTTTCCTTGAGTTGAGGATTTTATAGGACTTGGCTTCAACCCATTTGGTGAAATAGTCCACGGCTACCAGGACGAACTCGTGGCCATATCGCACGATGGTGTGATTTTGCCTATGACATCAATTCCCCAAGTGACGAAAGGCCAAGGGGTTGTCATGCAGTATAACTCGTGAGGAGGCAAATGATTAAGATTTGAGTATCGCTGACATTTGTCGCAGCTTTTGACGAACTGGATGCAGTCGGCTTCCATGGAGATCCAAAAGTACCCCATTCTCAGTATGATTTGCATCGAGCTCGAGCATTCATGTGAGGGCCGCAGGTACCACCATGTATTTCTTTCATGAGTTCGGTAGCCTCTTGTTTGCCGATACATCGCATGAGGGGGCCTTGATAACGCTTCTTGTATAGCATGTTTCCCAAAAGAACATAATGGGAGGCGAGTCGTTTGTGGCCGAGAGACTTTCGCTTTGATTCCTTCTTTATATTCCCCATCTTCATTTTGAAGGAGGCTTCTCCATTCTTCGGTAATCGATAGATCCGAGTGTACTGTGGATCACCGGCGATTCGGCTTCGCTTCGATTTCAAAGCAATAAGCGGGATTTTCTCTTCTCCCGACTACGAATGGTTTGACGGACTTCCTTCGGGTATTTCAACGAGGGAGGCTAGTGTTGCAGCATCCGCAAATTTGTTGCGGTCTCTCGGGCAAGTAATGAAAGCCGATCTCCTTGACGAGTTACTAGCTCTTCCATGTAAGTGTGATATTTGCACCCGGTCTCTTGTCTTCCATTTGTTAGAGACCCGATTGATGATGAGGGCAGAGTCACCATACACCTCCAATTCCTTGATATTTCTTTCGAGGGCGGCTTTCACTCGGCTATGCAAGCTTCATATTCGGCGGCGTTGTTGGTGACCTCGAAGTTCAACCTTTACCGCTATTGGGGTGTGTTCGTCGCAGGGATCGACCGAAGCATTCCTATTCCGTTCCCCCTTTTGTTCGATGCCCCGTCGAAGAAGAGTTGCCGAGCGATTTTCTCCTTCTAGAGCAAAGATTCCATCATCGGGAAATTGAGGTTCAGGTCCTCGGGACTCATCACTTGTGAAATCGGCCAAATGTTCTGCCATTATGCGTCCTTTTACGGATTTCCTCGAAACATAAGTGATGTCGTATTCAGCCAAAAAGAATGACCATTTTGCCAACCTCATAGAGATGGAAGGCTTGTCGAACAGATATTTGATAGGGTCTATCCTTGAGACGAGATGTATCGGGTGAGACTGCATGTAGTGTTTCAACTTTCCCACTACCTGCACCAAACCTGCGCAAGTCTTTTCACAGGCAGAGTAATTGAGTTCGCTTCCCTGAAGCTTTCTGCTCACGAAATAAATGGCGTTTTCGACCTTGGAATCTTTCTTCTCTTGAGCTAGCATAGCCCCAATTGCTGTATCTATGACAGTTAGATATTGTAATAGCGGCTTTTGCTGATGTGGCGGGCAAAGAATCGGGGGATTCACGAGGTACGCCTTGATCTGTTCAAAAGCGAGCTGGCATTCTGGAGTCCATTTTGTGTAGGCATTTTTCTTCATCAATTTGAAGATCGGCTCGCAGATCGAGGTCAGCTGATTTACAAAGCGGCTTATGTATTGGAGTCTTCCCATAAAGGATTTAACTTCTGTTAGTGTCCGGGGCGGCTTCATTTCAACTATCGCCTTGATTTTCTCGAGGGTCTACTTCGATTCCCCGTTCGTCACCATATATCCTAGCACCTTGCCTCGTCTTACACCGAAGGTGCATTTGGCCGGATTCGGCCTCATGCTGTGGTCTCGAAGGCGGCCGAAGAATTTTCCCAAATCAACAAAGTGTTGGCCATCCGATCCTCTGGAGTGTATTATCATGTCGTCCACATAGACCTCAATTTCTTTGTGGATCATATCATGGAACAGTAGCCGTAGCCGCCCTGCAGTACGTAGCCCCAAAGCATTCTTTAGTCCGAACGGCATGACCGTGTAGCGAGGTGCCCCAAGGGGTTGTGAAGGCTGTTTGATCTTCTTCTTCGCCATTTTGATTTGGTTGTAACCGACAAAACCGTCGACGAAGGATTTAACTTCATGGTTGGACGTGGAATCTACCAAAATGTCGATGTTTGGGGAAATCATCTTTTGGACCGGCTTTGTTCAAGTCTCTCGAAGTCTACGCAAAGACCGGATCTTTCCGTTGGCCTTGGTCACCGTTACTATGTTGGAAAGCCATGTAGGATATTCAATGACCCTGATGAACCCTGCCCTGAGCATCTTTTCTATCTCCTCTTTCACTTGTAGGGACCATCAGACGACTCGAAAGACTCAAACTCAACAATGAGAGACTCAGAGGACTTTACAAAGGTTGACACAAAGGGACGGGGGACCAATCCAAGTTTGGTGATCATTTCTTCTTTGGTCGCGGACGGGCCTGAGAGAGTTTCCCAATTCTTTAGCGGCATTGCTGTCAGTGATCTCATGACTCGGGGGCTGTCTCGTTTTTGTCCTCCTTTCTCAGTCATTGCTATCATCCCTTTGTCTGAACCAGAATCAATTGTGTTTGGCGCCTGAAAACTGAGCATGTGGATGTAGGGATCTTCTGCCGCATCCTCAATTCTGGGGAATTCTATCTCGTCACAATCTGACCTATCAATCCAGATGTAAGGACGTATTGCGTCTCGGTGTGTGCCGCCGGAAAATCTCATGCCCCATGCTTGAGCGGAAAGGCTTAGCAGTGTCAAGCAAGAGGACGTCCCACACGACGTTCATAGATTCGAGTTGAGTATGACGATGCTTGTCGATCTTTATCATGAAAATTTCCTGACTTGGCAGGGTCAAAGAGTGGGTTTGAAGAATGGTGACAAAGCTGTGATTAGGGACCGGGGGTTTGTGTGCCTGTATCATGGCGGTGTTCAATGTTTCCTTCCAGTATGCCTCCAAATGTTGGAAATGACAATTGAATTTGATGAATCGAACTTCTTCGGAGTCTGCTCGCTTGAGTGCGTTGACATAATTGGCATCGCCGGATTCTGGGGGATTCTGATGAGACTTGCCCCGATAGTCCCTTGGTCGGTTCGGAGGAGGTAGCCCCGGTGTCTGGCTAAGAGCATGCTTAGTGACGGTCTCGGCTTCGTTCCCTATGAGGAAACTGTCTTTCCTTATGACTTCGATGTCCCCTTGTCGGTTAATGAATTTGATGCATTGGTGGAGAGTGGAAGCTATGGCTTTCATGTGATGCAACCAAGGGCGCCCTAATAGGGCTGTGAACTCGGATGGGATGTCCATTACATGGAACTTTGCTGGCACCATTTGGGTTTCGTACCAGAGTTCCAGAGTTACTGTCCCCAGGATAGGACGAGACGAGTCGTCATAGGCCTTGATAATCCGGGTAGATGGGATCATATGCCATTCATTGATGCGCAGGGCCCGCATCATGCTAAGGGGAAGGACATTAATGGCCGATCCATTATCCACCAGTACTCCAGGGAGCGATACGGTGTTGAGCTTAATGGTGATGTACAAAGCTTCGTTGTGCTGGGAAACATCTCTTGGCAAATCTTCGTCACAGAAGGTGATCATGCTACCATATAGGCGGGGATCATAGATTTGGTGCTTGTCTGGAGAAAGAGAGTCATTAAGCCAGTCACTTCGTGCCTTTTTCTTGCGAGGTAGAACCTTTGCTGAAGCCCCTGGGTTATACTGAGGCCGTTTGTGGCGGTTGCCATCTCTAGTCAACATGTTGATTGAGTGGGAGCGCCAAACTGGCGTTTGTCTTTCTTCGTCGATGCACACTCAGGAGCTGGAAAAACTGAACTTTGGCTGATCCCGCGGGATAGATTTTTGATTGGCAATAAAGTTACCCAGGTCTACAGTATTCTGGTGTCCGAAGGTCTCAACTCTATCGCTGGCAAGGCTTTTCGGCTCTTCTACCCCTGTTTGCTTTAGGGAAGATTGGCTGGAGTAGAGTACATAGTAATCAAATCCCCCAGATGGCTCCCCGAGCGTACCCACACTGGTATCGCCGACCTCGAACCTCTCTTTCAATTTCTGCTGGGAGGAAATTTTCTTCTTTTTAGGAGGACGGTCCTCGTGTATCCAGTCCTGATAGTCCCTTTCAATGCGGTCGGGACGGTCACGAGATATCCCACCAAATGTGTTCTACGGCCGGTGGTGGATTTGGGACCTCGGGTTGAGTATTCTTTGGAGTGACTTTGAGTTGAACCGGTCCGGGAGATCTGCCGTTGGGCTCATCTGGAAGCGAATGGTCGGACTCTGCCGGGTAATGAGAGGTATTAAGATCCAGGGGAACAGGCATATGTTTGTCCTTCAGGGTAGCCCCAGTCAGTTGGGAGATTGTTAATGTCCCGAAGTGGCGTGTGGCCTCTTCAATCCAGGCTTGATGTCTGTTCTGGCGTTCCTCCAGGGCTTTGATGGCCGACCATATTTCTTCAACTTTTTCCTGATCTTCATCACCCAGGCTGATATTTGTGGGATCATCACTTTGAGAGGGGACAACTGACGGTATGCCGAACTATTTCGTCCCTGACTGCTGTTGGAATGGTGGCCTTTTGGACTGCTGTTTGGGGGCCAGTTGCCCTGTAAGCCGACGGGTAGGAGTCCCGGCGGTGGAGACATAGGAATCTTGGGGTAGCATCTTGATGTATCCGGGATGATTAAGAAGAGGAGGAGAACCTTCTTCCTTCTTCGCGGTAAAAGTGCCATCGGAATTGAGACTGATAGTCAAACCATGACTTGCGACAACCCCCAGAAGGTCGTTAATTTGAGCCTCATGTCGAAGTCTCATCTGTTCTACCAACTGGATCCAATACTGGTCTGTCTGAGGGATTTTGGAGGACGGAGCAACGTTGTCCCCATCATTACCGGCTGACGCAGACATTCTGAAACCCGGAGCCGGAACAAACGGCGAAGCTGACGACGCGCTTGACTCTTCCCAACTAATCAAACGGTGACCCGGTGTCCGGAACCAACCTTTGTGAGGAGCTGCGGGGAAAAAGGTACGAGGGTTCAGATGTCTGGGAATTGAAGGAGGGTAGGTGTTTGGGCTTTGGGCTCATGCAACATGCAGTTATTTGTTCACGTTTACTTAAAACATGTTTTATTAAGCCTAATCGGTTGGAAAAGATTGCTCTTCTTTTTCGCAAACTACTCTGGATCCTGGATCAGTGGGCCTCGTCACTACGTCTATAAGCCCCTCGTATTCCACCTGTATTTCGACCTCCCAGGGTGGACAGCCCCGGGCGAGGGTCCTATAGGGCAAGCGGGTCCCACAGACCGAAAGAAAAACGATCCTAAAAGTCTGGAGGGTAATCGAGTCTTAACGAGCATTCGATGTAAATTATGGACAAAGCTGACGTCAAAGTCAAGATCATGTCCGAGGGCTCGACAAAAAGCCGACATGATTTGGACTGATAAATGTCCACGATTGATCTTGACTTGTCGTCAATTAGGCCGTAATTAGGCATGGAATAATCATTAATCCTTGATGACTCAGTGTCAATGCTGGGAGTCAGTGTATAATTTGTGCCAGTCAGAGCCGAAGTCAAGGCGCCGGTCAATATCTTGGTCAAAGTCTGCGGCAGAAAACCGGCAGAGCTTCGACTGATTAGGGTCCCTGAAAGATATTGAGTCGGTGTGCCGACAAAGGCTTGAAAGGAAAGGTCTATACACAGACAAGGCATGACACAGACCAAACTAAAAACCAACCAGGTCTCGGACAAAAGTGTGTCACGGACAAGTGCATGGTCGACACGAGGCTCCATGGGATGTTTGGGTAGTCCTGTGCTTGCACCGAGAGGCGTAATAAGACCAAACGGGCCGCGACAAGGATTTCCCCGGGTTAGGGACGTAGTGTGCAGTGTAAGGTCACGTGCGCGTAGTGTGCAAGCAGTCTATTTTCTTTTTCTGAGTAAAATAGAAATTTTTCATATGTGTCTTAAAAATATGATGCATGATTTTTTTTTGAAAATTTTCTTTTTTTTTTTGAATTTTTTTTTTTAAAATTTAATGAACACATAAGCACAAGAATTCCGACAGTTAGGGACATGATTCCGACAGTCAAAATTTTGACTTTTTCCGAGGCGGCCAAAAACAAACACGAAAAATGTGCAAAAATCAACACACACAACAAATGATTTTTTAAATGCCGGGACGGAATCTTGACCCTCAAAAGCTTGTTTTTTTTTTTTTTTAAACGATGATACCGGTACGTGGGATTGTTAGACCACAATTTATCCCCGACTCGTGTTAGGAGGCGATAACGGGAAGTTTAATGGTTTCCACCAATATACCAAATATCGTTTTTTTTTTAGAAAAAGCTTAGATTTTCCCCAGCGGAGTCGCCACTGTGATGATGTGCCGCCGCCAAAATTTTTTCTTTTCAAAAAATGGTTTAACTTTGAAATTTTTCGTTTCTTAGAAAAACCAATCGAAAAAGGAGTCGCCACGCCATTTTTGTTTTAAGGGCCAAAACTTTGAAAAATGTCCGAGATTAGAGATTTGGGTTCGGAGGTCACGTTACATGCCGGGAAGGACGTTAGTGTGCACCCGGAATGCCTCGTAAAACGAGTCTTCCAAACTAAAAACCATTTGTTGTGTGTGTGTGTGTGTGTGTTACTTTGGCCAAAATAAGTTGAAACTGAGGGAAGTAAAAATTGGGAATTCTTTATTAGACTTTGGACAGATCCCATGATTTTTGGTGTGATTTTTGGGTTGAGTTTTGGTACTCAAAAGATTTTTGGAAGTTGAAGAACACTTCTGCCAGAATGAAAAAGGCAGTGGACACTTGATTTTGAAATAGACTTAAGGGCCTCAAAACTTCATAATCTGAGAAAACTCAGAGAATAAAAGTTGTTCCAGACACCTTAAATAAGATTTATGTGAAATAATTTTCCATTTTGGAGAAGATTTGAGGTCCCAAAACCCTCTGTAAATCTCAGATATGAGATCTGGACTCCCAGAGACTGGTGATCTGACCTTTGAAAAAAAATTTGAAAAAGGGAGTTTTACTCACGAAAAAAATAAAGTAAAAATATGTCTGGAAAGCTCTGGATGTTGGCTACAAAAAGTGTTATGTAGTTAACACCAAATTTCAATTTTATCTGTGTCCAAAAATTTAGACCATGGACTGGGGTCTTAGAAAATTGCTACTGGACAGCAACTTCTCAAGAAGGAAAATGTGATTTTAAAGGGGGTTTGGCATCCATGCTTGTCCCCATTTCCCTAGGTTTTGATTAGTGATCACTTGACATTTTAGTGGTGAATCAACTATATCAAACCATCCTTGGGGTACATTAGGACTAAGCACTTCATTTGCTTGGGAAGGGGAATTTTATCCTTTGAAAATGAGATTTGATGTATGAAAATGATTTTTAGGGTTTTGAAAATGTGTTTTCTTTGTAAGAAAGTAAGAACACTTTGAAAATAATGTTGATCCTTGTAGAAGATCATCCATGGAGATGAACTTCCATGGTGATCTTCTTGGATCTAAGACAAGAAGATGAATGAACTACATTTTGTAGCTTGAAAATGCATGCATGGATGAGAGATTTAGGGTATGAAGAGGGAGGTTATACCTATCTTCTTTGTGTTTTGTGTTTGAAGGCTTGAATGTAAGAGTGTTTAAGGCTTGGATATGAGAGTGTTTGAGTGAGTGTGATTTTGATTGAATAGTTGAGAAAAAGGTGACAATTCTATGGAATTCTCACTGTTTTCTCTCTATTTTTGCCAAGGTGCAGTTGAGGAAATGTGTTCTTCTCTCTTTTATTTCTGAGACTGAAGGCCTCAATTTATAGCCCTCTGAAATTACAATGATGTCCGCGCGGATGAGATTGTTAGCGTGCACTGTTCATTAAATGCTGCTTCAGGCTTTGGACACAAGGAATAATCTTTTGAAAATTCAAATTAAACAACCAAGTTTTGTTCCAGCCATTTCTAATTTTGGTTTTTCTTATTTCTTTTGCTTTTTTGATTCCTTTCCTTGGTTTATCCTTAAATAACAATGCCCACTTTGCCCTTGCTTTGTTAGAAATGTTAGGAATGTTAGGAATTGTTAGGAATGTTATAACTTTCGTTAATTTTCTAACGAAAATTCTAACAAGCTCAAATTGGAGCACTTACACTAGGGGATGATTTCGGTATTTCATTACATTCACCGATGATTTATTTAGATATGGCTATGTCTATCTAATGAAGTCCAAAAGTGAATCATTTGAGATGTTTAGAACATTTCAAAATGAAGTACAAAATCAACTTGGAAAGACGATCAAAGCACTTCAATCCGATCGTGGTGGTGAATATTTGAGCCAAGAGATTGACAATCATCTCAAAAACTGTGGAATTGTTTCAGAGTTGACTCCACCTGGAACACCACAATGGAATGGTGTATCCGAAAGGAGGAATAGAACCCTATTAGATATGGTTCGTTCGATGATGAGTTAAGTTGACCTTCCTATATCCTTTTGGGGACATGCATTAGAGACTGCTGCGTTCGCACTGAACAGAATCCCTACTAAATCGGCTCCTAAGACCCCACATGAGATGTGGCATGGAAGAAAACCTAGTTTGTCTTTCATGAAAATTTGGGGTTGTGAAGCTTATGTGAAGAGACTTGTCCCTGATAAGTTAGCACCTAAATCTGACAAGGTTATTTTTGTTGGTTACCCTAAGAAAACCAAAGGGTATTACTTTTACAACCGCGCTGAGAACAATGTTTTTGTTGCTCAATATGGTACTTTTCTTGAGAAACAATTTCTCAATAAAGGAACTAGTGGGAGTAAAGTTGATCTTGAAGAAATTCAAGAACCCGAAAATAACATGAAACCGATAGTAGAGACTGAACCAAATCCACAAGGAGTTGTGGAACCGGTTCAAGATCTACAAGTCCATCATAGATCGGATAGGTTACGATCCGCACCCGAGAGATATGGATTTCTCGTGTCGGAAAGTAATGAAGTGGAAGTCATTGAGAATGACGAACATACTTCCTATCAAGAGGCAATGTCCACTCCTGATTCGGATAAATGGTTGGAGGCCATGAAATCCGAATTGCAATCCATGTCAGATAATCAAGTTTGGAACTTGATTGAGCCACCTAAAGGTGTAAAAACCATAGGGTGCAAGTGGGTCTTCAAGAAGAAGACTTACATGGATGGGAAGGTGCATACTTATAAGGCTAGGCTTGTATAGCAAAGGGATATGCAGATTCATGGTGTTGACTATGATGAAACCTTCTCGCCTGTTGCCATGCTTAAGTCTGTTAGAATTTTGATTGCCATAGCTGCATATTATGACTATGAGATATGGCAAATGGATGTCAAAACCGCTTTCCTTAATGGAAAACTGCTTGAGGATGTGTATATGACACAACCTGAAGGGTTTGTCGATCCAAGAAATTCTAACAAGGTGTGCAAGTTGCAGAGATCCATTTATGGATTGAAGCAAGCTTCTAGGAGTTGGAATCTTCGTTTTGACGGGAAAATCAAAGATTTTGGTTTTATCAAGAACAAAGATGAACCTTGTGTATACATGAAATTCAGTGGGAGCGTAGTATTATTTCTCTTATTGCATGTCGATGATATCTTACTCATTAGAAATGACATTCCTATGCTTCAGACTGTCAAGTCTTGGTTAGGAAAATGTTTCTCAATGAAAAATATGGGTGAAAATATCCTTTACAAGTTAGCTGTCTATTTTACATCCTTGGCATCAAGATATATAGAGATAGATCTAAAAGGATAATTGGTTTGAGTCAAAGTACCTACATTGACAAGGTTCTTAGAAGATTCAAATGGAAAATTCTAAGAGAGGCAACTTTCCAATGGGTCATGGTGTTACTCTTAGCAAGAATCAGTGTCCTAAGACAATTGATGAGCGAAAGAGGATGAATGAAGTTCCATACGCTTTGGCTATTGGATCTACCATGTACGCCATGATTTGTACTATACCCGACGTCTCGTATGCCTTGAGCATGACGAGTCGATACCAATCTGATACTAGTGAGAACCATTGGATGGCAGTCAAGACGATCCTTAAGTACTTAAGAAGGACTAAGGATGTGTTCTTGGTATTTGGAGGGATGGAAGAAGATCTTATTGTAAGAGGTTACACAGATGCTAGCTTCCAAACCGACAAGGATGATTTTCGATCGCAATCGGGATTTGTGTTTATGCTTAACGGAGGTGTGATATGTTGGAAGAGTTCCAAGCAGAGTACTATTGCCGATTCTACTACTGAGGCCGAATATATATAGCGGCATCCGATGCAGCTAAGGAGGCAATTTGGATCAAGAAGTTCATTAGTGATTTGGAAGTTGTTCCAAGTATCACTAATCCGGTGGAACTTTATTGTGACAATAATGGTGCCATTGCGCAAGCAAAGGAACCAAGGTCAAATCAGCGATCCAAACATATACTTAGACGTTTCCATCTCATTCAAGAGTTCATTGATCGGGGAGACGTTAAGATATGCAAAGTATCAAACGATGATAACATTGGGGATCCTCTTACAAAGCCCCTAGCACAAGCAAAACATGATGGTCATGTGAGGTCCATCGGTATTCGATACATAGATGGAGCCTAGTGCAAGTGGGAGATTGTTGGTGTAATGCCCTAGGCTATAGTTATGTTTAACTTAAACCGTTATGTATCATCTTTATCATTTATTATAGAGAAAGTTTATTTGGTTCATTATATGTTTACATGTTTATTATATTGAACTGCGTCCCTAGTTGTTGTGAACAACTAGTATAAGTTGGTAATGGATAATCATGGAGATGATTATATGCATGGAGATGCACATTACACTTATGGATACTTGCTAGAGAACAAGTATTGGACATGACCTACTTATGAGATTTATGACATGGTCTGTTGTCATGATTAAATCTCATGATAGTCTTGTCATTGGAATCCTTCGTACCTGAGATTATCATTGTCTTCCACAAGATGAACGTTGTGCTTGATATAGTCTAACACTATCTTTAATCGGATAGCAATAAGGGCTATGTTAGCATGATTGGATTCATGTAGGGAAGAATGATAAGTCAAGACGGGATTTGTCCCTCTCTGTTTGAGAGAGATGTTTGCTTGGGCCCCTCGATGAATGATGTTGATGAAATGTGTAGCCACACTCAAGTGATTTGATAGAGATCAAATGAATTTGGATTATCAACATATTCGGAATCGAGAAAGTATTGAATGGTATGAGTTGACATGGACCATGACTCATGTTCAATTAACATCGTGGACAAAAGGATTGTGACATTTGATCTATCAAGGAATCAATCTTTGATGTTATATTAATTGGGTGGATATAATTGCTTGCTAGAACCACTTATGTCTTGTGAGGTCGATGTTTCGACTCACTACCAACATAATATAATTCATATTGGGTCACACACAAAGAACGAATTTGGCCTTGGCTAAAAATTGGAATTGAAAATTTGGGCTTGGCACGACTCGTACCCAGGAGAACGACTCGTGCCCTGGGTCACGACTCATGACATGAGGGACAACTAGTGACACAAAATCAGTACGACTGTAATTTTTGTCACGACTCGTGGGAACGAGTGGCTTTTGGCTTGGGCACGACTCGTGCTCTTGGGCACGAGTTTGTGCTCTTGGGAACGAGTCGTTCCCGGGATCAGCACAGGTACATTTTGTGGCACGACTCGTATCACGAGTGTTTTGGCAAAAGCACGACTCGTGCCCTCAGGGACGAGTCGTGCCCACGGTGAAAAATGTGTCCGTACTGCGTTCCAAGGAAGGTAAGGTTTTTGTGTTTGACAAGGATTTAACCCTAAGTGTTAGGGATTTATACCTATGTATAAATACAATCTTTGGGCAGCCAAAAAACACAACTCTAATTCATTGTTCTAGGTTTATGAAATTCTAGGCTTTGATTATTTATTAAGAATCAAAAGGCACCCAAATAATTCCATTGTTTTGGCTTTGATTATTGAATATTGATTCAATTATCAAGAGGATCATCAAGCAATCCTACAAGAAGCGTTCTTGGTTCGTTCGCGTGTGGATCACCATTAGAGAGAGGTTGCTTTATCTCCTAAGGCTTGAAGATCTCAATTTGTTGATTCATCACCAAGGTTGAACAAGGAAGAAGAAGATTCGATTCGACATCAAAATTCTAAGGCTTGAATTTTGAGATCTATTTTAACAAACTCCATTGCATTTAAGGTATGTAATTCTATTTCATGTTTCTAATCTCTTCATGCTAGACGGATCTAAGGGCTAGGGTGTTGATGTTATTCTAAGTTCTTCCGCTGTGTTTTTAACCCCAAAACCCAACACTTCTTCATACAGAAATAAAGTGGAAACAATATTCTGAATGTGAGTCTTATCCAAGTCTCTGTATTATTTTAGAATAGCTACCTTAACATGTCATAGGTCTCCAAGATAATCAAGGATACGCATGTTAAGATCTTTTATAGTGTATATTCTACCTAAATAAGCACAAGAGTTGCTTACCTCACAGAATCGGTCGTATATTTCTCTGAGGGACTCACTTGGGTTCTTCTTGAAGGATTCAAACTCAGCTACACTTTTGTACAGTCAGTTGTCCTTTGCCACTTGGTCTCCTTCAAAGTATCTTATGATACTTTGCCAAACTTGCTGAGCAGTCTTATAGTTCTGTACTTGCTTGTACAACCTATCATCTAGACCAGAGGTCATAACGTGCATAGCCTTTTTGTCGAGGACTACACATATCTTATCCTCTTCAGTCCATTCTTCACGAATTTTGGTAACAATAGTTACATAAACTTCAAACTCTTGTTTCGACGATCTATCGGCATGATCCATGAGAGGAGTTTTGGGGGCTCTTGGCATTGTATTGACTTTGATTGGAATTATGGGACCATCTATAAATACAGTCATCAATCTGTCATTGATTGAATCCATATACCTGAAATTACCCGGATTTCGCGCGCGGCGAAAGGCGGTTGTCTTTCGCGGGGTTGTTGGTGTTTGGGTCCTCGCTTTCGGGAAGGAGAGGAGTCGCCACGCAATTTTTTATTTTGAGCCCAAACGTTGAAAAACGGCTTTAGTGAAAATGGTGTCATTTTTATTGGTAGCAAAAACTTAGGAAAAGGCTTTGAAAAGGGGTGTCATTTTTATTGGTAGAAAAAACGAGGAAAAGGCTTTTTGAGTACCAGATATTGTTAGGTTCGGAGGTCACGTTACGTTTCGGGAAGAGTATTTTGAGATCACCCGAAACGCCTCGTATGACGAGTCTTTCTACCTTTCTCGAAAATGTGTGCGTGTGTGTGTGTGTGTGTATGTTTGCATTTTTGAAAATGGGGGCTTGAATGACAATCTTAATCTTGGTTTGAATGTCAAACTTTGATTTTGTGATTCTTTTTGGAAAAAGCGCGTTTGAATGACAAACGTCGATTTTGGAGTTTTTTGGGAAAAGTGATACGAGTGATGATTCTGGATTTTAACTTAAGTGTCAAATGTTGACTTTTAAGAAAAGAGCGTTTGAATGTCAAACGTCGGATTTTGAGTTTAAAGATGATCGTTTGGATGCCAAACGTCATTTCGCGCGTTTTTGAAAGAGAGTTCGAATGTCGAACTCCGGTTTTGAACCGAGCATTACATTGTTAGCGATTTTACGGGAAAAAGCATTAAATGATATGCGATCGATGAATCGTTTTGCGACTCGGACTTTGATAAGTAAATACTATCACGAGCCAAACGGATCGAACTTGTAAATGACAGTATTCAAATTGCGGTTTCGACGGAATCAAACGACCCGGATTTAAAAGTGCGTTAAGTAAATAGCATTCAACGGATCAAACGATCCGGACCGTTAAATGACTATCACGAACCAAATGGTTCGGACTATAAAGTTGCGTAAAGTAAATGACGTTCAACGGATCGAACGATCCGGAATTGTAAATGACATGAAAAGTAAAGGAACGGGGCCGAAACGCCGTTTTAACCCGAGATTACTTCTCTTACGGGAAGAGAAGAGGATCCGGGACTAAAACGTATTGGACCCCGTTGACGGTAACGTCTACATTTTAACAACGTTCGATCGAGGCGGTTGAAACGGAACGAGTGTTTAGGGAGAGAGAGTGTTACCTATGGCTAGGGGTTGACTCTTTTGGCTCGGGAGGCATATACGGGATACGATTTAGTGTTTGGAACGGTGTTTCGAGGTTGTTTGGTGTGTATTTGGTTGAAATACGAAGTTTTCACGCGAATCGAGGCAAAACGGGGCTCGGGAGAGGGTGAAACCAGTTTGGGCCGTGGCTATGGTGGAAAATGGTAAGGTTTTTTCTTTTTTTTTTTAAATGTTGACAGCCCTCTGTATTTATAGGGTAAAATTGCAAAAGAGTTCGGACGGACTTAACCTGAATTCAAGGGGGTCTTTTGGTCTTTTGGAAATTGGAAGGGCTTGTTGGCACTTCTGGTTTTTCCTGCAAAACAGTCCGAACGGACTGGGACTCAGTCTCAGGGGTATTTTAGTCTTTTCACACTGAAATCTGATTGATGTTGACCGGAGGGATGTGGCATGCGTGCCTGTAAGTGCTCCAATTTGAGCTTGTTAGTATTTTCGTTAGAAAATTAACGAAAGTTATAACATTCCTAACAATTCCTAACATTCCTAACATTTTTAACCAAGTAAGGGTAGATTAGGGATTGCCAAAGAAAGGATAAAACCAAGGAAAAGATTCAAAAAAGCAAAAGAAATGGTCAAAAACCAAAAATAGAGGCTGCTGGAACAAAAACTAGCTGCGTAATTTGAATTTTCAAAATAATATTCCTTGTGTCCAAAGCCTGAAACTGTAATTAATGAACAGTGCACGCTGAAGGACATATCCGCGCGGATACTTTTGACATTTTCAGAGGGCTATAAATTGAGGCCTTCAGTCTCAGAAATAAAGGAAAAAAAAAACATAATTTGCAACTGCACCTTGGCGAAAATAGTGAGAAAACAGTGAGAATTTTCTAGAATTGTCACCTTTTTCTCAACTATTCACCCAAAATCACACTCACTCAAACACTCTCATATTCAAGCCTCAAACACTCTTACATTCAAGCCTTCAAACACAAAACACAAGGAAGATAGGTATAACCTCCCTCTCCTTACCCTAAAATTCATCCATGCATGCATTTACAAGCTACAAAATGTAGTTCATTCATCTTCTTGCTTAGATCCAAGAAGATCACCATGTGAGTTCATCTCCATGGATGATCTTCTACAAGGATCAACATTATTTTCAAAGTGTTCTTACTTACTTGCAAAGAAAACACATTTTCAAAACCCTAAAAATCATTTTCATACATCAAATCTCATTTTCAAAAGATAAAATTCCCCTTCCCAAGCAAATGAAGTGCTTAGTCCTAATGTACCCCAAGGATGGTTTGATATAGTTGATTCACCACTAAAATGTCAAGTGATCACTAATCAAAACCTAGGGAAATGGGGACAAGCATGGATGCCAAACCCCCTTTAAAATCATTTTTTCTTTCTTGAGAAGTTGCTGTCCAGTAGCAATTTTCTAAGACCCCATTCCATGGTCTAATTTTTTGGACACAGATAAACTTGGAATTTGGAGTTGACTACAAAATACTTTTTGTAGCCACCATCCAGAGATTTCCAGACATATTTTTACTTTATTTTTTTCGTGATTAAAACTCCACTTTTCAAATTTTCTTTTGAAAGTCAGATCACCAGTCTCTGGGAGTCCAGATCTCATATCTGAGATTTCCAGAAAGTTTTGAGTCCTCAAATCTTCTCCAAAATAGAAAATTCTTTCATAGAAATCTTATTTGAGGTGTCTGGAACAACTTTTATTCTCTGAGTTTTCTCATATTATGAAGTTTTAAAGCCCTTAAATCCATTTCAAAAGAAAGTGTCCACTGCCTTTTTCATTCTGGCAGAAGTGGTTTCCAACTTCCAAAAATCTTTTGAGTACCAAAACTCAACCCAAAAATCACACCAAAAATCATGGGATCTGTCCAAAGTCTAATAAAGAATTCCCAATTTTTACTTCCCTCAGTTTCAACTTATTTTGGCCAAAGTAACACACACACACACACACACACAACAAATGGTTTTTAGCTTGGAAGACTCGTTTTACGAGGCATTCCGAGTGCACACTAACGTCCTTCCCGGCATGTAACGTGACCTCCGAACCCAAATCTCTAATCTCAGGCATTTTTCAAAGTTTTGGCCCTTAAAACAAAAATGGCGTGGCGACTCCGGTCTTTTTTCGATTGGTTTTTCAAAGAAGCGAAAAATTTCAAAGTTAAACCCTTTCAGAAAATAAAATTTTGGCGGCACATCATCACAGTGGCGACTCCGCTGGGGACTAATAAGCTTTTTAAAAAAAATGATATTTGGTATATTGGTGGAAACCATTAAACTTCCAGTTATCTCCTCCTAACACGAGTCGGGGATAAATTGTGGTTTAACAATCCCACGTACCGGTATCATTGTTTAAAAAAAAAGCTTTTGAGGGTCAAGCTTCCGTCCCGGCATTAAAAATCATTTGTTGTGTGTGTGTTGATTTTTGCACATTTTCGTGTTATTTTGGCCGCCTCGGAAAATGTCAAAATGTTGACTGTCGGAATCATGTCCCTAACTATCGGAATTCTTGTGCTTATGTGCTTATGTGTTCATTAAATTTCAAAAAAAAAAAATTCAACAAAAAAAAAGATTTTTCAAAAAAGAAAGAAAATTTTCAAAAAAAAAATCATGCATCATTCTTTTTTAAGACACATATGAAAATTTCTATTTTACTCAGAAAAAGAAGATAGACTGCTTGCACACTACGCGCACGTGACCTTACACTGCACACTACGTCCCTAACCCGGGGAAATCCTTGTCGCGGCCCGTTTGGTCTTATTACGCCTCTCGGTGCAAGCACAGGACTACCCAAACATCCCATGGAGCCTCGTGTCGACCATGCACTTGTCCGTGACACACTTTTGTCCGAGACCCGGTTGGTTTTTAGTTTGGTCTGTGTCATGCCCTGTCTGTGTATAGACCTTTCCTTTCAAGCCTTTATCGGCATACCGACTCAATATCTTTCGGGGACCCTAATCAGTCGAAGTTCTGCCGGTTTTCCGCCGCAGACTTTGACCAAGATATTGACCGGCGCCTTGACTTCGGCTCTGACTGGCACAAATTATACACTGACTCCCAGCATTGACACTGAGTCATCAAGGATTAATGATTATTCCATGCCTAATTACGGCCTAATTGACGACAAATCAAGATCAATCGTGGACATTTATCAGTCCAAATCATGCCGACTTTTTGTCGAGCCCTCGGACATGATCTTGACTTTGACGTCAGCTTTGTCCGTAATTTACATCGAATGCTCGTTAAGACTCGATTACCCGCCAGACTTTTAGGATCGTTTTTCTTTCGGTCTGTGGGACCCGCTTGCCCTATAGGACCCTCGCCCGGGCTGTCCACTCTGGGAGGTCGAAATACATGTGGAATACGAGGGGCTTATAGACGTAGTGACGGGGCCCACTGATCCAGGATCCAGAGTAGTTTGCGAAAAAGAAGAGCAATCTTTTCCAACCGATTAGGTTAATAAAACATGTTTTAAGTAAACGTGAACAAATAACCGCATGTTGCATGAGCCCAAAGCCCAAACACCTACCTTCCTTCAATCCCTAAATCTCTGAACCCTCGTGCCTTTTCCCCCGCAGCTCCTCACAAAGGTTGGTTCCGGACACCGGGTCACTTCTTGATCAGTTGGGAAGAGTCAAGAGCATCATCAGCTTCGCCGTCTGTTCCGACTCCGGGATTCAGAATGTCTGCATCAGCCGGTAATGACATGAACCATACCACTCCGTCTTCCAAAATTCCTCAGACAGACCAGCATTGGATCCAGTTGGTAGAACAGATGAGACTTCGACATGAGGCCCAAATTGACGACCTTCTGGGGGTTGTCGCAAGTCATGGTTTGACTATCAGTCTCAATTCCGATGGCACTTTTACCGCAAAGAGGAAAGAAAGTTCTCCTCCTCTTCTTAATCGTCCCGGATACATCAAGATGCTACCCCAAGATTCCTATGTCTCCACCGCCGGGACTCCTGCCCGTCGGCTTACAGGGCAACTGGCCCCCAAACAGCAGTCCAAAAGGCCACCATTCCAACAGCAGTCAGGGACGAAAGAGTTCGGCATACCGTCAGTTGTCCCCTCTCAAAGTGATGATCCCGCAAATATCAGCCTGGGTGATGAAGATCAGGAAACAGTTGAAGAAATATGGTCAGCCATCAAAGCCCTGGAGGAACGCCAGAACAGACAGCAAGCCTGGATTGAAGAGGCCACACGCCACTTCGGGACCTTAACAATCTCCCAACTGACTGGGGCTCCCCTGAAGGAAAAGCATATGCCTGTTCCCCTGGATCTTAATACCTCTAATTATCCGGCAGAGTCCAACCATTCGCTTCCAGATGAGCCCAACAGCAGATCTCCCCGGACCGCTCAACTCAAAGTCATTCCAAGACCGCTCAACCTCGAGGTCCCAAAATCCACCACCAGTAGTAGAACACATTTGGTGGGATATCTGTGATCGTCCCGACGCCTTGAAAGGGACTATCAAGACTGGATACACGAGGACCGTCCTCCTAAGAAGAAGAAAGTTTCCTCCCAGCAGAAATTGAAAGAGAGGTTCGAGGCTGGTGATACCAGTGTGGGTACGCTCGGGGAGCCATCTGGGGGATTTGATTACTATGTACTCTACTCCAGCCAGTCTTCCCCAAAGCAAACAGGGATAGAAAAGCCGAAAAGCCTTGCCAACGACAGAATTGAGACTTTCGGACACCAGAATACTGTAGATCTGGGTAATTTTACTGCCAATCAGAAATCCATCCCCCCAAGGGATCAGCCAAGATTCAGTTTGTCCAGCTCCCGAGTGTATACCGACGAAGAAAGACCAATGCCAGTTTGGCACTCGCACTCAATCAATATGCTGACTGGGGACGACAACCGCTACAAACGGCCTCAACACCAAATCTATTTCTCCAGACAAGCACCAAATCTATGATCCCCACCTATATGGTAGCATGATCACCTTCTGTGATGAAGATTTGCCAAGAGATGTTTCCCAGCACAATGAAGCTTTGTACATCACCATTAAGCTCAACACCGTATCGCTCCCTGGAGTATTGGTGGATAATGGATCGACCATTAATGTCCTTCCCCTTAGCATGATGCAGGCCCTGCGCATCAATGAAAGGCATATGATCCCATCTACCCGGATTATCAAGGCCTATGACGGCTCGTCTCGTCCCATCCTGGGGACAGTAACTCTGGAACTCTGGTACGAAACCCAAATGGTACCAGCGAAGTTCCATGTAATGGATATCCCATCCGAGTTCACAGCCCTATTAGGACGCCCTTGGTTGCATCACATGAAAGCTATAGCTTCCACCCTCCACCAATGCGTCAAATTCATTAACCGACAAGGAGACCTTGAAGTCATAAGGGGTGACAGTTTCCTCATAGGGAACGAAGCAGAGACCGTCACTAAGCATGCTCTTAGCCAGACACCGGGGCTACCTCCTCCGAATCGACCAAGGGACTATCGGGGCAAGTCTCATCAGAATCCCCCAGAATTCGGTGATGCCAATTATGTCAACGCACTCAAGCGAGCAGACTCCGAAGAGGTTCGATTCATCAAATTCAATTGTCATTTCCAACATTTGGAGCCATACTGGAGGGAAACATTGAACACCGCCATGATACAGGCACACAAACCCCAGGTCCCTAATCACAGCTTTGTCACCATTCTTCAAACCCACTCTCTGACCCTGCCAAGCAAGGAAATTTTCATGATAAAGATCGACAAGCATCGTCATACTCAACTCGAATCTATGAACGTCGTATGGGACGTCCTCCTTGCTGAACTGCCTGTTAAGCCTTTCCGCTCAAGCATGGGGCACGATATTTTTCCAGCAGCACGTCGAGACGCAATACGTCCTTACATCTGGATTGAGCGGTCAGATTGTGACGAGATAGAATTCCCCAGAATTGAGGAAGATCCCTACATCCACATGCTCAGTTTTCAGGCGCCGAACACAATTGATTCTGGTTCAGATAAAGGGATGATAGCAATGACTGAGGAAAGAGGACAGAAACGAGACAGCCCCCGAGTCATGAGGCCTCTGACAGCAATGCCGCTAAAGAATTGGGAAACTCTCTCAGGCCCGTTGATGAGTGAGTTTTACACTCATCCATTTAATACTTTATAAACTTATTATGTGCTTAATCCTTGAGTTTTGTGTCTTTTTTAATGGGTGTTTTTAGTGTTTTTCTAGTTTTCAGGGTCCAAGTGGAGATTGAGCGAATTCGAAGCATTTTGTGCCACTTTGGAAGTTCAAGGAAAGTGCTACAGAATTTTTATAATGTCTAAAATGTGAAAAAAAGACGACGTTGCAATTATGGGACGAACCAAGCACTACTCCGGCCAAAGGACTTCATTGTGGCCGAGACATTGAGACAGCCAAGGGGAGTAGTTTGGGCCGAGCATCAAAGCAGTTGGGCCAAGGATATGGAACGGTTTGGGCTTTAGTTTGGGCTTAGTGTGGTGACTGTTTTGTTACCTAGGAATAAATTAAAAGCTTCAGTTTTCTTTTAAGTGCCGTGGGTTAATTTTTGCCTAATTAATGGTGAGTATTAATGTGAAACCTAGGAAGAGGTTAACAGCAGTTTTTGTGGGTATTTAGGAAGGATAGATTTTATTTTTGAGGGAGTTATCAGTTATCATTTTATCATTTTTCTTTCTTTTTACAATTTTTCATTTTGTTCTTCTTTTTCTTGGTGTTCATTTCATATTTCCATGGATAGTTAAACTCTTAATTCTTGGGATTGGAGGTAACAATTTCATGTTTTAAGTTTTAATTTTCATCTTTTTCATTGTAAGACTTGGGATTATTAAGTAGTTTTTAATGGAATTTTAGAATATGTAGGTTGCATGCCATATGTGTTTTTGAATGATCTTGAATTATAATTGTGAACCGCCAAATTCGCAATTGTAATTAGTCGTTGCTTGATAATTACAATTTGTTGAATCCCCGCCAAAAGATTCATAAGAATTGTAGTTCTTGATGTTCTTTTTTTTTAAATGGGTTTCCAATTAATCTATGAACGGGCCAAGGGAATAGATTAGTTGGAAGCACTTGATTGCAAATCACCCGCCTAAGTGTCCCAATCATACTTTTGTAAGAACGAACCCCAAGTATACTTTGATTGATGATTATTGAAATTTGAGCATAATTGTGAACCCAATCTCGGGAATTTCATTCCATTTTATTATTTAAATCTCTTCGATGCAAATTTAGTATTTTTTTCAAAAGTATTAGATTTTAGAACAACAAAACCCTCGTTTTTTATTTAATCTTTTTCATAGCAATAATTTTCTACTTTGAAATACGTGTCTCGGTGGTTCGACCCTACTTACCCTATCTACAAATCAATTGTAGGTAGTTTGAGTTGGAATTTATTTTTGACGCATTTCGACACTCGTCAAAATTTGGCGCCGTTGCCGGGGACTCGTTTATTTTAAAGTTGATTTAATTATTTGCTATTGTGAATATTATTTTGTATATATTTTTGTTTTAACTTGGTGACCGACAACTAAACATTCAAATGGACTCAAGGATGTATAACGATGACATCTATGGGTCGTTTGGAAATTGTGGATTATACTCTCATGGTTCTTATGAGTGCCCTTCGGGGACATATTC
This sequence comes from Adenophora triphylla var. japonica, assembly GCA_022495995.1. NCBI lineage: Eukaryota > Viridiplantae > Streptophyta > Magnoliopsida > Asterales > Campanulaceae > Adenophora > Adenophora triphylla. The sequence goes on along the minus strand of JAFEMH010002949.1, from coordinate 36,672 downwards.
TTTTGAGTATTATCCACAAGAAGGGAGTCCGTTCCATTCACAAAGTCAAGGAGAGAGTAATCCCGGTTGGAGAAATCATCCCGACTTTTCATGGGGAGGAAATCAATGGCAAGGTCATTTTCAGCGGCAATATCAAACCCCGATGCCACAACCGCAACAACAAGGGCCTGTGAGGCCAAGTGTGGAGGAAACTTTGCAAAAGTTTATGGTGGTCTTGCAACAAAATCAGGTGGCCATGGACCAAAGAATGGGGAACCAAGAAGCTTCAATGAAAAAACTTGAGAAAGAAATGGACAAATTGATAGAGGCAATGAGGAATCGAAATTTGACTATAATCCATGCGCAACCCAAAGAACAACTATTGGGGGACTCATTGGGGAACTTTGTCTATGAAGACTCCGATGAAGAACTTGAGAACGAACTACAACAAGAGCCACTTTTGGAAAATGAAGTGGAGGATTTTGTCTATGAAACCTCCTATGAAAATTCTAGTGAAGTGCAATTGTATGATAGTTCGGGTTGTATGGAGGCGGAAGAAATTATAGAGAAATCATGGCATGAGCAAGTTGATGAAATAGAGCTTGCTCTTTATGGTGAGATGCGGGGCAATGAGTTTCAAGAAGATATCGAATCCTCCATTATTTTGGTGTTCCCGCCCATCTTTGAAGACGGAGAAAGTGGTAAGGGCTCCCGAGAGAAGAAGCCCAAGAAAGTCAAAAGTCAAAAATTCCCTTGGGTCCTAAATGGTCATGTATCTAAGGGAATATTTATGGGGCTAAGACTGAAAGTGAAGACCCGCGAGACGGTGAAGTGGGCAAAAGGAAGGAAGGTGAAGGTTAAAATAACCTTGGCATCGGTCTAGCTAAATGACCTTAAACAAAGCGCTACTTGGGAGGCAACCCAAGGTGAGTAGGTTAATTTGTAGTTCCTTTAAATGTTTTCAATTAAAAAAAAAAAAAAAAGTAGATCAATTTATTTTAATTTATTTTGTTTTAATTATTTTAATTTAGTTTTATTATTTTGGTGGATATTATGCTTTGGTTTTGTTTTCGTGGTGATGTACAGATCAGGAATCAGAAAAAAATTTCACTGTTAAGGTGGGCGACCGCCAAATGATCTATGGGCGACCGCCCAAGTTAATTTGAAAACATTGTCAAACTGCTGGAGTGATGGGCGACCGCCCAAGGGTTGTGAGCGACCGCCCATAGTTAAATTCTGGCGTTGTGCCCTAAATCTTTCCCATCCTTCGCCAAAGTGAAACGCCATAAACATCCACCATTATCAGTCCGGCCTCTTCTCCACTGCCGTTCCAACCCAATTACCGATCGCACCCCCTTCTTCTTCTCCAAACCCAAAACCGGCCAAAACCCAAATTCCCGTCACCATCCCTATTCCCCAAACTCCGGCCCTAATCTCCTCCTTCCCAGTTCCGTTCCAAAACCTAAGCCCTTTCTCCAAACCTCCATCATCAATTCCGGGCAAAGTTCATCAATTCAGGCCAAGACTCCATTAATTCCGGCAGTTCATCTTAATTTTCCGGTGAAATCCCTCTTCTCTCTCGAGTTCTTCATTGATTCAGGCCAGCCGCATCTTTACTCCGATCTCGCAGCATCCTCTCCAATCAGCCGGCGACCTTCCCCAATCAATTCTTCTTCTTCTTCTTCGCTGTTCCCTCTCCCTAACTTTCTCCAATCCAGCCGCTAACTCCTCACTCCAATCCTTCCTCATTGTGAAACCCACACTCCAATTTATGTTCTTTTCATTGTTCTGAGCTTGAAACTTTCATTTAAAAAAAAAAAAAAAATTTGTTATTAATTTGGAGATGGGACGGACTAGAGCTAGTGTGGAAAAAAATGGGGAGGAGTTGTCGAATGTTACTAAAGAAAATAATTCTTCCAAGGAAAAATCGAAGGTGACTAGAGGATTGAAGCGGAAGCGTTCGGACACTCGTTCCGCTTTCGGACACTTGTTTAATGTGCATATTAAGTTTGTAAGTATTTCATCCTTCTTATTTATATTTGCTTTTTATTTATTATTTTTTATTCACATTAGGGACAATGTGCATTTTAAGTTTGGGGGTGGGAAATGTATATACTTAGTTTTAATTTAGTTTTTATAAAAAAAAAAAAAGTTTTAATTTAGTTTTTATTAAAATGAAAAAAAAAATGAAAATTTTGGAAAAAAAAAGTAGTTAGCTATGTCCTTTTCTTGTATAGAGTTTTGCTATCATTCTTGATGTTCCCCATAATTGCACGTGATATTGTGTGACCGCTAAGGAGGATAACGGGGTGTGATAATGTGTATATGCAAGTTTTGGTATATTTTTGATTAATTGTGGTACATTATTTAAGAGTTATGATTGGGTCCTAAATCTCTTAGTTGCAGTTTAGTGTACTCTTGTTAATAATCTCTTTGTTGATAATTTTGATCCATTTTCTTATAAAGTTTATAGTACACCATCATCTTTTAAGTTAATGAGTTTGTTTATCAAATAGCAACATTTTGTGAATCATAAGATGAGTATTCCTTAGATGTTGACCCCTCCCACTTGTTGTCTTGAAAAAGAAAAAAGAAAAAAATTTGAAAGGGGAATGAGAGCAATGGCAATGTAACTTATACTCGGTGAAACCTCCAGACGTGTAGATTAATCGGTTAGGGATTATTCTAGCTTAACCAGATTTCTGGGTATGCAGTAGCGTTATGGAGGAAGAGCTTTACCGCCGTGATGGTCCGTAGCAAGCTCGATACCGAAGTGGCTAACTCTCAAACCTTTAAATAAATATTCCTAAAGTAGCTCGGGGCACGGCGTTCGCTGCGATGTTGTTTCCTTGCCAAATATGAGTATAAAGTGTTAAATCTCTACCTAGTATTAGGGGCATGGAGTTCGCTGCTACAGTGTTCCCTATTTGAACGGTAGAAGAGTTTAAAATGTGCTTAAAGAATCAAGTTTGGGGGGGGGGGGTTTAAATGTTTCACGGGAGTATTCATGATTTATGTTTAAAAAGTGTTGTTGTTTGATAAATAAAGTCAATAAACTAAGAGATGGTTGGTGTACTTAGCTTTATAAATATGGATCATGGTTGTGAATAAGAGAAAGATGTTAATGCATAAAGAGATTTATGGTGCAATTATAATGGTTAAGTAATATTTTACAATTAAAGGGAAATATATTGATACTTGCAATTGTGGAAAGTCTTATCCTGCGATTGATTGTAATGTGTGATTTGTGCAATTGTGGAACATGCAAGAATGTGGGGACATAGTTGATTATTTGGTAGAGTAGTTTGTTTTTAGTTTTGTGTCGAGTTTGTTTTATAATGTTTATAGTTGTTTTTGGTGTTTGCTCGAGGACTAGCAAATGAATAAGTTTGGGGGTATTTGATGAGTGAGTTTTACACTCATCCATTTAATACTTTATAAACTTATTATGTGCTTAATCCTTGAGTTTTGTGTCTTTTTTAATGGGTGTTTTTAGTGTTTTTCTAGTTTTCAGGGTCCAAGTGGAGATTGAGCGAATTCGAAGCATTTTGTGCCACTTTGGAAGTTCAAGGAAAGTGCTACAGAATTTTTATAATGTCTAAAATGTGAAAAAAAGACGACGTTGCAATTATGGGACGAACCAAGCACTACTCCGGCCAAAGGACTTCATTGTGGCCGAGACATTGAGACAGCCAAGGGGAGTAGTTTGGGCCGAGCATCAAAGCAGTTGGGCCAAGGATATGGAACGGTTTGGGCTTTAGTTTGGGCTTAGTGTGGTGACTGTTTTGTTACCTAGGAATAAATTAAAAGCTTCAGTTTTCTTTTAAGTGCCGTGGGTTAATTTTTGCCTAATTAATGGTGAGTATTAATGTGAAACCTAGGAAGAGGTTAACAGCAGTTTTTGTGGGTATTTAGGGAGGATAGATTTTATTTTGAGGGAGTTATCAGTTATCATTTTATCATTTTTCTTTCTTTTTACATTTTTTCATTTTTTTCTTCTTTTTCTTGGTGTTCATTTCATATTTCCATGGATAGCTAAATCTAAATTCTTGGGATTGGAGGTAACATTTTATGTTTTAAGTTTTAATTTTCATTATTATCATTGTAAGTCTTGGGATTATCAAGTAGTTCTTAATGCAATTTTAGAATATGTAGGTTGCATGCCATATGTGTTTTTGAATGATCTTGAATTATAATTGTGAACCGCCAAATTCGCAATTGTAATTAGTCTTTGCTTGATAATTACAATTTGTTGAATCCCCGCCAAAAGATTCATAAGAATTGTCGTTCTTGATGTTCTTCTTTTCTAAATGGGTTTCCAATTAATCTATGAACGGGCCAAGGGAATAGATTAGTTGGAAGCACTTGATTGCAAATCACCCGCCTAAGTGTCCCAATCATACTTTTGTAAGAACGAACCCCAAGTATACTTTGATTGATGATTATTGAAATTTGAGCATAATTGTGAACCCAATCTCGGGAATTTCATTCCATTTTATTATTTAAATCTCTTCGATGCAAATTTAGTATTTTTTTCAAAAGTATTAGATTTTAGAACAACAAAACCCTCGTTTTTTATTTAATCTTTTTCATAGCAATAATTTTCTACTTTGAAATACGTGTCTCGGTGGTTCGACCCTACTTACCCTATCTACAAATCAATTGTAGGTAGTTTGAGTTGGAATTTATTTTTGACGCATTTCGACACTCGTCACCCGTCCGCGACCAAAGAAGAAATGATCACCAAGCTTAGATTGGTCCCCCGTCCCTTTGTGTCAACCTTTGTAAAGTCCTCCGAGTCTCTCATTGTTGAGTTTGAGTCTTCCGAGTCGTCCGATGGCCTCACGCCTGAAGACCACGAAATTGTAGCCAATATTGTATTCCCTTTTATTCTCAATGAAATGACGAACCTTTCCGAGTATCCCTTGATTGCCACTTTAACTAATGATGAATTAACTAATAATCTAAAAACAGTTAATAACGATTCACTAGATGAAGAAGCAGACACATTAAATAAACAATATATCAAAGAAATCTTTAAGCAGGTTATCCGGAAAGAGGAAAATCGAGCCCAAGCTGCCGAAGAGATTTTGACGAGTGTGAATTTGGGAACTGCGGAAGAGCCTAAAGAGACGCAGATTGGTAGTTTCTTCGAAGGGACTGAAAGGGATGCCCTAATTGAGCTGCTAAAAGAATTCGTGGATGTGTTCGCATGGTCCTATAAAGATATGCCAGGCCTCGATCCTTCCATAGTTGAGCACCGAATACCGCTCGACCCAGAAGTCAAGCCAGTAAAGCAGAAGCTAAGAAGAATTAAGCCCGAATGGTCCCTACAAGTGAAAGAGGAGATAGAAAAGATGCTCAGAGCAGGGTTTATCAGGGTCATTGAATATCCTACATGGCTTTCCAACATAGTAACAGTGACCAAGGCCAACGGGAAGATCCGGTCTTTGCGTAGACTTGAGAGACTTGAACAAAGCCGGTCAAAAGATGATTTCCCCCTGCCAAACATCGACATTTTGGTGGATTCCACGGCCAACCATGAAGTTAAATCCTTCGTCGACGGTTTTGCCGGTTACAACCAAATCAAAATGGCAGAAGAAGATCAAGCCAAAACAGCCTTCACAACCCCTTGGGGCACCTCTTGCTACACGGTCATGCCGTTCGGACTAAAGAATCTTTGGGGCTACGTACCAAAGGGCAGCCACGGCTCTGTGCCATGACATGATCCACAAGGAAATTGAGGTCTATGTGGACGACATGATAATACACTCCAGAGGATCAGATGGCCAGCACTTTATTGATTTGAGAAAATTCTTCGGCCGCCTCCGAGACCACATCATGAGACTGAATCCAGCCAAATGCACCTTCGGTGTAAGACGAGGCAAGGTGCTAGGATATATGGTGACAGAACGGGGAATTGAAGTAGACCCTCAGAAAATCAAGGCGATAGTTGAAATGAAGCCACCCCGGACGCAACGAAGTGAAATCCTTTATGGGAAGGCGCAATACATAAGCCGCTTTGTAAATCAGCTGACCTCGATCTGCGAGCCGATCTTCAAGTTGATGAAGAAAAATGCCTACACAAAATGGACTCCAGAATGCCAACTCGCCTTTAAACAGATCAAAGCGTACCTCGTGAATCCCCCGATTCTTTACCCACCACATCAGCAAAAGCCACTATTGCTATATCTAACTGTCAAGGATACAACAATTGGGGCTATGCTAGCTCAAGAGAAGAAAGATTCCAAGGTCGAAAATGCCATCTATTTCGTAAGCAGAAAGCTTCAGGGAAGCGAACTCAATTACTCTGCTTGCGAAAAGACTTGCGCAGGTTTGGTCTGGGTAGTGGGAAAGTTGAAACACTACATGCAGTCTCACCCGATACATCTCGTCTCAAGGATAGACCCCATCAAATATCTGTTCGACAAGCCTTCCATCTCTATGAGGTTGGCAAAATGGTCGTTCTTTTTGGCTGAATATGACATCACTTATGTTTCAAGGAAATCCGTAAAAGGACGCATAATGGCAGAACATTTGGCCGATTTCCCAAGTGATGAGTCCCGAGGACCTGAACCTCAATTTCCCGATGATGGAATCTTTGCTCTAGAAGGGGAAAATCGCTGGCAACTCTTCTTCGACGGGGCTTCAAACAAAAGGGGGAACGGAATAGGAATGCTTCTGGTCGATCCTACTGACGAACACACCCCCATAGCAGTAAGGCTGAACTTCGAGGTCACCAACAACGCTGCTGAATATGAAGCTTGCATAGCCGGGTTGGAAGCCGCCCTTGAAAGAAATATCAAGGAATTGGAGGTGTATGGTGACTCTGCTCTCATCATCAATCAGGTCTCTAACAAATGGAAGACCGTAGACCCGGGTCTGCAGAAATATCACACTTACATGGAAGAGCTAGTAACTCAATTCAAGGAGATCAGCTTTCATTACTTGCCCAGAGATCGCAACAGATTTGCAGATGCTCTGGCAACACTAGCCTCCCTCGTTGAAATACCCGAAGGGAAGTCTCGTCAAACCATTCGTAGTCGGGAGAAGAGAAAATCCCGCTTATTGCTTTGAAATCGAAGCGAAGCCGAACCGGCCGGTGATCCACTGGTACACTCGGATCTACCAAGACACGAAGGATGGCGAGGCCTCTTTCAAAAATGAAGATGGGGAATATAAAGAAGGAATCAAAGCGAAAAGTCTCTCATCCCTGAAGCGACTCGCCTCCCATTATGTTCTTTTGGGAAACATGCTGTACAAGAAGCGTTATCAAGGCCCCCTCTGCGATGTATCGGCAAACAAGAGGCTACCGAACTCATGAAAGAAATACATGGTGGTACCTGCGGCCCCCACATGAATGCTCGAGCTCTGATGCAAATCATACTGAGAATGGGGTACTTTTGGATCTCCATGGAAACCGACTGCATCCAGTTCGTCAAAAGCTGTGATAAATGTCAGCGATACTCAAATCTTAATCATTTGCCTCCTCATAAGTTATACTGCATGACAACCCCCTGGCCTTTCGTCACTTGGGGAATTGATGTCATAGGCAAAATCGCGCCACCAGGCAGCAACGGCCACGAATTCGTCCTGGTAGCTGTGGACTATTTCACCAAGTGGGTTGAAGCCAAGTCCTACAAAATCCTCAACTCAAAGAAAGTAGCCCTCTTCATCAAAGAGAACATCATATGCCGATACGGGTTGCCATCCGAAATCATCTCAGATAATGGATCCCACTTCGAAGGGGAATGCGACAGGCTGCTGGCAGAATTCAGAATAACCCGTCATAAGTCATCTCCCTACAGGCCCCAAACCAACGGAGCCGTCGAGGCAGCAAACAAGACTCTGGAAAACATCGTCCGGAAAATGGCTGTTCGAGGCAGAGATTGGCCCGAAAAGTTACACCTGGCACTCTGGGGCTACAGAACATCCGTCAGAATGGCAACCGGGGAAACACTGTTTGCCCTCACATACGGAATGGAAGCCGTACTCCCAATCGAGCTAGAAATTCCCTCACTCCGTGTGTTGTTGGAAAGTCAAATCAACGAGGTCGAATGGCTCCAAAGTCTCCATGATGAATTGGCCCTACTAGAATGGCCAGAGCCTTCGACAAGAAAGTAAAGCATCGGGAGATCCGAGAAGGTGATCTCGTTTTGAAAGAAAAGCCCCCGGTCCGTGTCAACCCGCTTGGCAAATGGGAACCTGTCTGGGTCGGGCCATATGTTGTCCAGAAGATCTTTTCCGGAGGAGCCATGCAACTTGCAGACCTCGACGGAAATCCCTTTGTACACCCAGTGAATGGTGACAAGCTGCACAGATACTACAAGTAAAACACTGAGTCAAAAAAAAAGAAACAAAAAAAAAGAGTGCTAAAAGAGTAATACCCAACTAGGTTGAAAACCCGAAAAGGGCGGCCTAGGTAAAAACCAGGGTTGCACCAAAAAACAAACAAAAAAAAAACAAAAAAAAACAACAAAATCGACCGGGTCGAACTACGGAGACACAGAGCCCTTTGTCCGAAGGGAACGTAGGGCAAATGGAAACGGTTCGGTCTAAAGCACAAATAAAAGTCAAACTCGACATCAATACACCGATCGAGACCATGAAAGCGTCTCGAAAACTCAAGCAATTCAAATATTCATTACAAGTTAAAAGCTTTTTGATGAGTCTAAGCCCGGTTCATTCCTACAACCGGCAACTTTGTTAAAAGAAAACTAAGATACATAATCAAACTAATGTGTCTGCCGCGACAAGAAAGGGATACTCGGAAACCTCGGAGTCACTCCATGCCACTCGTGCTTGGCCTCTCCCCTCTTCTTCCCCCTTCGAGTCTTCTTCTTACGAACAGGGAAAAATGTCGGTCTTCCTCCTACCAAGCTCGCAGTACGGGGAACATGATCTATCAAACCGGCCTCGTCGGGGCCTTGGTAGCCCTAGCGTCATCTCTCATCTCCTTTAGCCGGGCTGGTAGCATAGGAGTCCACCTCTCCTGCCTCTTGACATAAGCCTCATAGTCGGTCACAACATCTCCGCTCCTGTCATGAGGGTTGGCCCTCGCCTCGGCCCTCCTCCTCTCCGAAACTGTCAGATCCTCCGCACCCACAATGGCCTCACGCCGTCCCAAAATAGCCACCTGAGTCTCCCCCAAATGCCTCTCGTACCAATCCAGGTACCAAGTGGTCAAGAACACAGGTCTCGGACGCCTGAGGATAAACCGAGAAGGAAAGACGTCATACCTCCATGCTCGGGAAAGAAATGGAAACACCGAGGGATCATCCATAGAAGCAGAAGCCACCACCCTGGTGACTATATCATCAAAGTCCTCCAAAGGAACCTTATATTTTGCACATTTATTTAGTGATTACCTTCTGTTATTTTGGCAAATAAGCAAGTAGGTTGATAAAACATGCACAAAAAATTGAAGTGGTCAAAATTTATGTCTATATGCACTGTTATTTAATTAATTGCACTGTATCACGAAGTGGTGTTGGAAATGGTGTTGGCAGTGGTTGATTGAAACTATGGATGCACATAGTTTCAATGAGGCTTGAACAGGATATGGTTTGGAAATGTTTCCAAATTGAGGCAGCTGGCTGCAGAGTTGACCCAGTCAACTTGAAAAACAGTCCGGCCGGACTTGGATTCAATTTCCAGATTCTTTTAAATTGTAGTTCAGTTTTTTGCAATTGTGAAAACAGCACGTTTGCTTTGATCAACACTGAATTTCTCTCTTAAATTCTTGAATGTTTTCTTTGCTCTTCCCATGGCTCCATTTCCTAGGCTATCGTCTCAGATGCAAGAGCGATACTTGGACAATTTCCAGTCGTGGGTACGGCACCACACGAGGCAAAGCAAGGGTTTTTTCGAGGTTTGTTACGGGATGAAATCGGTTTGGGCTTTGAAGGAGCTCATGCCGAATTGGGATCTTTTGAGAGTTGCGGCTCGCTTCTGGGACGTACGGAGGCACGTGTACAGCTTTTCATACAACAAGATCACGCCCACGTTTGAAGATTTCCGGGCCATATTAGGAGGACCTGAGATGAAACAGCTTATTCTTCTCTTGACGGGTGGCATGGCCACTATTGAGAAGTTACTGTCTCTGCTTGGTATTTCGGCTGAAGAAGCATACGAGATGCTAATACTGAACACAGACTATGTTGACATTTCGGGGCTGCCCGATAAATTTGCCGGTGTCGAGGGGAACATTTTTGCGTGGGATGCATTTGCTCTGTGCGCGATTGCTACTTTGTTCACATTCACGTCCCTGGGTGTGTGCCATCACAATGTACTGGACCTGGTGAGGCAGTGCCGGAATGGGGGAGACATCGTGCCTTTGATCTTGGGCGAGACGTTCCTGGGCATAGGTCGGATGGCGACCGTCAGCCGATACATGTGAGGAGGGAGTCCCGCTATGCTCACTATGTGGTTGAGGGAGCGATTGCAGATGGTGCCCGAGGTGCGTCTTGTGACCCTTGGTCCTTTTCTCGACGTCCTCTGGTGATAGGGGGCGATCAGGCTGAACTGGAGCTCTGGATGGCCAGACTCCGCATGAATCACTTGCGATGGTGGGTTCCTCATTTGAAGCTACAAACTTGTCGGACCGCTCAGGAGGGTCTTCTGATTGTTAGAGTACCGGGGTTGTCCCAGACTGCTTTCTACATTCCATCCTTGGTGCTGCGACAGTACGGGCTAGAGCATATGCCATTGACGGGTTCGGGTTATGCTGCTACCTTCGAGGTGGGATCTCTTCCGATGGAAGATCCTTCGAAGCTATTGCTTCTCACGCGGTTATGGCAATACACGTCCTTTCCTGTCAGGGTTCTGCTTCACCGGAGAGGGGGCACTGTTCTGTCTACACAGTATTTGAACTGGTACGAAGAGTGTATGGGGGAGTCACATATGGCCATTTTGTGGAGACGGAGGGAGCTTTTGGGTCTTGATTACCTTGACAGCTCAACTTTGAGGAGAACCGAAGTGATGGCTAACCCTCAGAATCGTACTGGGGACGACATGGCTGATTATGAGGCCAATGCTAGTCAGGCGGCCGATCAAAGCACGGTCATGATGACTCGAAGAGAGATAGCTCAAGATAGAGCTAGGGAAAGGGTTGCGTTGGCAGCTTCCGATTTGACGGAGGCGTCGGAAAGGGTCCCTGAGCCAGGTAGAAGGACTACGGGAATATTCCCTGTGAAGGTGAAGAATACTCGCCGCAGAAAAGGGAAGGGGAAGAAGGATGAAGGACCAAGTACGGGGGACTAGGTTGACCTTGCTATCCAGAGTATCCACCCACTGTCATTGTAGACACATTAATTGATTAATATTTTATTGTAGTTTCGCTAGCGTGTAGCGAGTCAAGAGTTGACCGTGCTTGAACTCATCAAATATTGTTTTAACCGTAATGAATTTGTAGGTTAATTGAAAAGAGTTTTTCAAACACAAGCAATTGATGCTTATTTGTTTTTTTTTTTGTTTTTTTGAGACCGAACCAATGATGGCTGCCTACGTTCCCCTTTTACAATTGGACTAAGGGGCTCAGGTCACCGTAGTTCGACACTTTAGGTGATATTTGAGAAAAACAAAGACAAAAGAAGTGCGGCCCTGTTTTTTAACTGGATCATTATCGGGAATGTATCCAGTTGGGTATTACTCTTTTAGCACTTTAATTTTACTGAGGGGTGGTGTATGGGGAAGTAGAGTTGACTCGTGCTCTTCCTCAAATGAAGTATCTGCTGAGCTTGCTTCCGTTCACGGGGTTAACGAAAGGGTTCCCGTCCAAATCTGCTAACTTCATGGCTCCTCCGGAGAAGATTCTTTGTACCACGAATGGACCTATCCAGGTAGGCTCCCACTTTCCGAGGGGATTGGTCTATGTAGGAGGCTTTTCCTTTAGCACCAAGTCGCCTTCTCTAATGTCTCGGACCTTGACTTTCTTATCAAATGCTCGGGCCATTCTGCTTTGGTAGGCTCGAGTGTGTTCCATGGCTTTCAATCTGCGCTCGTCGAGTAGAGAAAGTTCCTCGTGACGGCTCTGAAGCCATTCGACTTCATTGATCCCATTTTACAAGAGGACTCGGAGGGATGGAATTTCCAATTTCATGGGTAACATATTGCTTCCATTCCGTATGTAAGTGCAAAAGGTGTCTCCCCAGTGGCGATTCTGACTGATTTTCTGTATCCCCAGAAGGCTAGATGTAGCTTCTCGGGCCAATCTCGACCTCTGATGGTCATCTTTCTGATTATCATTGCGAGAGTCTTGTTCTTTGCCTCTCTACGCACCATTAGTCTCTCGGTACGTAGGGAGAAGACTTGTGGCGTGTAACTCTGAACTCGATCAACAGTTGGTCACAATCTCCTTCGAAGTGGGTCCCATTATCGGATATGATCTCGTTGGGCACCCCGTATCTGCACATGATGTTCTCTTTGATGAACTCGGCCACCTTCTTAGAATTCAGTACCTTGTATGATCTGGCTTCTACCCATTTGGTGAAGTAGTCGACTGCGACTAATATGAACTCGTGACCACTGCTCCCCGACGGAGTGATTTTGCCGATGATGTCGATTCCCCATGTGGCGAAAGGCCATGGCGTAGTCATGCAATAGAGCTCGTGAGGAGGGATGTGATTGAGGTTGGAGAACCGTTGACATTTGTCGCAGCTTCTGACGAACTAGATGCAGTCTGTTTCCATTGATACCCAATAGTATCCCTTACGGAGGATGATCTGTGTCAATGCGCTGGCGTTCATGTGCGGACCGCAGTTTCCATTGTGAACTTCGTTCATTAGCTTGCTGGCTTTTTCTTTATTTACACATCGAAGGAGTGGCCCTTGGTGGCGCTTCTTGTACAACATACCCCCCAGAATGATGAAATGGGATGCCAGGCATTTTAGTGCCATCATGTTTTTTGCTTTGATCCCTTCTTTGTATTTTCCATCTTCACTTGTGAAGGAAGCTTCTTCATTTTGGAGGTACTGGTAGATTTTATTGTACTAGGGTTCGTCGATCGGTTCATTTTTAACTTTGATCTCATAGCAGTAAGCGGGTGTTTCCCGTCTGCCTATTATGAGGGGTTTTACTGATTTCCCTTCGGGAATTTCGACAAGAGATGCGAGGGCAGCCAGGGCATCTGCGAAGCGGTTCCTGTCTCTTGGAAAATAATGGAAGGAGATGTCCTTGAACTGAGCAATGAGCTCCTCCATGTACGTGTGGTACTTCTGGAGGCCAGAATCTATCGTCTTCCATTTGTTGGACACTTGATTGATGATCAATGCTGAGTCTCCGTACACTTCCAGTTCTGAGATGTTACGCTCAAGAGCGGCTTCTAGATCTCTGCTGCATTGTTGGTTGCTTCAAAATTTAGTTTGATGGCTATGGGAGTGTGCTCGTCCTTGGGATCGACAAGGAGCATTCCAATACCATTTTCCTTCTTGTTGGCTGCCCCATGGAAGAAGTGTTGCCAGCGGTTTGCGCTGTCAAGTGAAAAGATCCCGTCATCCGAAAACTATGGATCAGGACCCTTGGGTTCACTGCTTGGGAAGTGCCGGGTGATGCGCCATTACTGCGCCCTTTGTTGATTTTCTGACCATGTACTTGATGTCGAGCTCAGCCAGGAAGAATGACCACTTGGCTAGTCTCATTGACAGGGATGACTTGTCAAAGAGATATCGGACGGGGTCTAACTTGGAGACCAGGAGCACTGAATGTGACTGCATGTAGTGTTTCAGTTTCCCGACTACCCATACCAAGGCGGTACAAGTTTTCTCTAATGCTGAGTAGCTGAGTTCACTTCCCTGAAGCTTTCGGCTTACGAAGTAGATTGCATGCTCAACTTTGGAATCTTTCTGCTCTTGTGCTAACATTACTCCAATTGACGTATCTGTCACCGTCAGGTACAGGAGAAGTGGCTTGTCTTCATGTGACGGGCATAGAATTGGGGGATTAACCAAGTATGTCTTGATTTTCTCGAAAGCTGTCTGGCACTCGGAGTCCCATTTGATGTCGGCATTCTTCTTCACATTGGCCCGCAGAGGATGTCAGCTGGTTGATGAAGCGACTGATGTACTGAAGTCTTCCCATGAAACTTTTCACTTCTGTCAGTGTTTGTGGCGGCTTCATGTCGATGATGGCCTTGATTTTCTTGGGATCGGCTTCGATACCTCTTTTTGTAATCATGTACCACAGTACTTTGCCTCGCTTGACGCCGAAGGTGCACTTTGCAGGGTTCAATCTCATGGAGTGCTTTCTGAGTCTGTTGAAGAACTTTCTCAGATCTGTCATGTGCTGCATGTCTGATCCTCTGGAGTGGATGATCATATCATCGACATACACTTCGATTTCCTTGTGAATCATGTCATGGAAGAGGGCTGTTGCAGCCCTCTGGTAAGTAGCCCTAGCGTTCTTCAAACCGAACGGCATAACCGTGTAGCAGTATGTCCCCCACGAAGTGGTGAAAGCAGTCTTGGCTTGATCTTCCTCAGACATTTTGATCTGATTGTATCCGGCAAACCCATCCACGAAGGACTTTACCTCGAAATTTGCCGTGGTGTCGACTAGCATGTCGATGTTGGGCAGTGGGAAATCATCTTTAGGGCTGGCCTTGTTGAGATCTCGGAAATCCACACAGCATCTGAACTTTCCATTGGCCTTGGTGACCATCACGATGTTGGAGAGCCAGGTCGGGTACTCAATTACTCTGATGAAGCCGACGCGGAGCATTTTCTCAATTTCTTCTTTCACTTGCAAGGACCACTCTAGCTTGATCTTGCGCAATTTCTGCTTGATAGGCTTGAATTCTAGATCCAGGGGAATTCTGTGCTCCACGATTGAGGGATCGAGTCCTGGCATGTCCTGGTATGACAAGACAAACACGTCAACATACTCTTTGAGGAGGTTTATCAGGGCTTCTTTTTCTGCATCGGTGAAGAAACTGCCCACTTGTGTCTATTTAGGCTCTTGCACTGACCCCAGGTTCAATTTAGTCATAACCTCTTCGGCAACTTGGGCCCGATTGTCCTCTTGGTCTACTAAACGCTTGAGAACTTCTTAAATGTATTGATCATTTAATGTGTCTCCTTCTTTATCAAGTGAGTCATTATTAACGTCTTTTAAGTTGTTTGTTAACTTATCAGTTGTTAAAGTGGCAATGAGGGGATACTCCGAAAGGTCAGACTTTTCATTAAACGCGAACGAAAATACATTGTTGGCTACTGTAAGTACCCCAATCTGGATCACACACGGGAAACATCGCAGACTCATCAACGCAGTCTCGACGACCCCTAGCACTCAAAACCCTCTCAAAACCCCCAGCCAAACCAAGGGAGGAGCCTTTCTGGGATAAAAAGGGACAAAAGGACCTTTTGGGAATTTTCAGGAAATTGGAAAAGCAATAATGGTCCGTACGGACCTCTTTGCTTTAATAATTACTGAATCTTCTTAAAGTCCACAATATTCCCTCAAATCCCGGGGAAAATGATTACCTCCCTGCAGAGTTGGTCCGTACGGACCTCTTTGCATTTCAACTTGGTCCGTACGGACCTTATTGCACAGGGAACATCATAATTGCAAATATTCCTCCATCATCACAGATTTCCTCAAATCGAGGAAAACCAAAGTACGGATTACCCGGGGAGGTCCGTACGGACCTTCTTGCACCTAATCTGGCACTATAAATAGAGGGCTCCCCCTCCTCATTTTCACACACCTCCCACTTCTCTCTTCCTCCCTAGGCCTTCTGGCTTCCCCTCTAAGTCCTTCCGAGGCATTCCCGGCCCCTTTCGGATCCTTCCGAGGCCTTCCGAGCCCCCTTGTGGTGCTCCGAAGCCTCCCCGAGCGCTCCCGCGACGCTCCCGCGCTGCCCCGAGGCACTCTCGAGGTACTTTCCGAGGCCCCTCGTGGTACTCCGAGGCCTTGCTCGGGTCTTTCCACGGCGTCCGGCTCTTTCAGAGTCAAACCGACGATTCCAACCCACGCCGAACCTCTGCCGAATCCGACGATTCCAACCCACGCCGAACCTCTGCCCGAATCCAACCGACGATTCCAACGCACGCCGAACCTCTGCCCGAATCCAACCGACGATTCCAACGCACGCCGAAACTCTGTCCGCAGACAACCGGCATCTCCCGAAGCAATCCCGATCCGTACCGGAACGCTACTCCGACCTCAAACACTATTCCCCAGCGGAAGACAGACGCGAACCAACATTGGTAAGGCTTCCTTCCTACACTATTTCAATACATTTCCATACATAGCATACAATGTAGACATCCGATACAGCATGCATTTTTAAAAGCACACACACACACACACACAACATTTAAAGGATATTAGGGGTATCCGAAAGACTCGTTTTACGAGGCGACTCGGGTGAGCTCTAATATTCTAATATTCTCTTCCCGAGGAGTCATCTGACCTCCGAACTCAAAATCTCATCACACAAAAACAGTTTAAAATTATCTTTAAACTGATGCCCTTTTTCAATGTTTTGGGCTTAATAAAAACGGCGTGGCGACTCTACAAAATGCGAAAACAAACGGCGGGACGAAACCGCCGCCAACGCGAAAGATGCCAGATGCCGGGGCGCGAGCCTCTCGGATCCGGGTAATTTCAGTTGGCGACTCCGCTGGGGACTTTTTGTTTTATAATCTTTTTAAACAAAACAAAAGATTTTTAAAACGATGATGAGGGTCAAACTTTCATTTTACCCCTTTCTTTAACTGTTGTGTGTGTGTGCACGTGCTTCGTTTTTATTTTACAAAAAAAAATAAAAATACAAAAAAAAAATGCATCAATATACATCTGTGCATACATTTAAAATTCTTCAAAAGCTTCTGTTTTACTCAGAAAAAGAATTTTAGAGACCGCACACTACGCGCACTGCTGCCTCGGTTACACCGCACTCTACTCCTGCTGCTTTGCCTCGGTTACACCGCACGCTACGCGCAGCTTCTTGCCTCGGATACACTTGCACACTACAACCCTCAACCCGGAGTGGTCTCGGTTGCGATCCCGTTTGGTCTTCCTAGGCCTCTTGGACGCGCACGGGATCATTCCAAACATCCCATCCTAGCCAAGCGTCAACCACACGTTTGAGTCTTGAGTCACACTCTGTCCCGGACTCGGTTGGTTTTACCCGGTCCGTGTCATACGGCTGGATACATATACCATGCGGGCCATTTTTCTCGAGTCAAGGCTCGGAACTCAAGATCCCTTGCGCAAGCAAAGCGATGAAAGGTCATGCTAAAATCTTGACCTGATCTTGATTTCCGAAGCTACACCCGCACGATGTTCCGTCCGGATATACATCCATGCTCACATGACACCATGTCATCACGCCTTTGATACGTCAGCCATGACAATATGACCCAGCCAACGCCTAACGTCACGGATCCCTTGCGCAAGCAAGGTAAGAGAGAGGTCATGCCGAACTCTTGACACGATCTTGACTCGGTGGCCGGCTCGGTTCACTATTCACATGGCTAACGCATCAAAACGGACATGACGAGGCTCGGTCCTTAGGTTCGATTTTTCTTTTAGGCCGGTGGAAACCGCTTGCCCTATAGGACCCTCGCCCGGGGCTGTCCACCACTACGGGATGTCGAAATACGGGTGCAAAACGAGGGGCTTATAGCCGCACGAGATGGTCTCCACCGACCCGGGATCTAGCATAGTTGCGAAAAAGAAGAGCAATCTTTTCCAACCTACCTAGGATTACGAGAAAACATATTTTAAGTAAATTAAAACAACAAAAAAAAATCAGAAAATAAAAGAAACGGAAACCGCATGCCACGTGAGCTTTCCCCCTTTTATCCCGTTAGGCCATTCCTATGTCTAAACCTTGCCCGTCACCCCCTCCAGCTAACAGAGTGGTCGAGAGTACCGGGAACCCGTCTCCCGAGTGTCAAAACGACAAGGTCCTACCTCCTTCCCGGCTCTGTCACCGGGACGGTCCGTCCAATTCCCCATGGCCAAGTCGGTGGATAACAACGATGGGAACGGGACCTTACCCCAAGAAATTTCCCAACATTGGAAGAAGTTTGGCGAGGTCCTCATGGCTATTGAGAAACGTCAAGGTGAGCAACAAGCCTGGATCGAAGGTGCCATGCACTACTTCGGAACATTAGCCACCCAACTACCCGGGGCTTCCCAAGTCATAATCTGCTCCTACGGCCTCTAACATCTCTCATTGTCTCCCGGAAGTCAAGCTGTTACCCTCGTACGAGCCATGCGGTTATGACGTAAGACCACAAGACCTTCCGAGAGGAAATCCCGCCCATTCGGCCTCACGAGGTCCCGGTACCACCGCCGAACAACGAACACATCCGGTGGGACGTGCGCATTGCGGTGCTTGTGCGGAAATGGAATTCCCGGGATGCAATGAACGAGGGCCGTCCTCGACGAAAGAAGAAGCTATCTTCTCAACAAAAGCGAAAAAGAGGTACGAATCCGGTGATCCCGGTCGGAAACCTTGGAGAACCCTTAGGAAAGTTTGACTACTATGTCATCTACTCCGGCAAGCCTAGCTCGCACAAGGCCATGGCAATGTACGCTCCATGATCAGTGGGACGAGCTTCGCACCGCCACCGAAGGCCCGAAGATCCAGATAATCCAACCCCTGTCTTGGGAAGATCTCAAAGCCACTATTGATGCTTCGGTAAAAGCCATGACGGTGAACGAATTGAAATGCGCGATCGGCCTTATGCCAATCGGGCTCCTCCCACTACGAAATAGGAGAGACAAGCAAAACCATAGGACCGGAGTGAACGTTCGACACGTTCGGTCAAATCCCGGTGAATCCTCCACGAATAGACAAAAGGCCGGCCATACCCGAGCCACAAGGCGAAAAGGGGCCCTATGCAAAGAAAAGTGAAATCTTGGACCCAAAGGTGAAGATCTGTCTTGACACGGCTCAAGCGCACTCGGGCTAACATCTCACTATGGTCCTTACTCACTTCATCTTACCCGCACAAGCTCAAGGCTGGAAGAAAGCCCGGCCGGCACCATGGTTCCCATCACGGTGACACTTGATGAAGCGGTTCGGATGATTGGCAACGTTAATTACGGCAATATCATCACCTTCACGAGCTCGACCTTCCAAAATTTGGGGCGACCATAACAAGCCTCTCTACATACGAGTTCAGGCGGACGAGCGCCGTCTCCCTCGGGTCTTGGTAGATGGAGGATCATCCATGAACGTCCTTCCCGCCAAAATGATGGATTTGCTAGGGATCAAAGTAGCGATCTAAAGCCCTCGACTCGAGCAATCAAGGCATACGACTCAACATCCCGCCCCGTCTTGGGAATAGCCACCTTGAACTGTGGTTTGGAAAACAAATGGTCCCGACGGATTTCCAAGTCATCGACATCCCGATCACATTCATGCCATTTTGGGACGCCCTTGGCTACACCGAGATCAATGGGGTGGCATCCACTCTTCATCGGTGCGTAAAGTTCGTCCAAGGAACAGATCTTACCATCATCTACGGTGATAGCGTAGTCAACGAAAGGGCCAGGCACAAACGGCGTCCCGGTCTTAGAGATCAAACCCGACGATGACGGCATGATGCTAACAGGGTTCACCATCGAAAGCCCAAAGGCCCAAGTGTGCCACATAGACCTGCCTTTTATTTGGGACAAGATCCCTCCCCCGATAAAAATGATGAAGCACATGAACTACATCCCGGGGCTCGGTTTGGGAAAACGCCATCGGGGCACTCAACGGATCATCAATATCAAAAGAGCAGAATACCTGCACGGCCTGGGATACTCTCCTACTCCCGAACACATTGTGGAGGACAAGCGAGCTGCACGAAAACGCTCCGCAGATAACAAAAGAGGCGTACACGCAATCTCCGATCTTCGTCCTTACAGCTTCGACATGACCAAGTACTTCACAAAGAAGGCCGGCAACTTGGAAGAAGATCCAGAAAAGGGAACAGAGCTGATCAGTGCCAAACAAAGGCGGCCGACAACCATGGACAAGCTCCCGGCGAGTAACCTCGGCAAGATTCAGAGGCCTCAAGCCAAATCCCGTCCGAAGAGCATTTCTCGACACACCGCCTCTACGGGGATCCATGACCACCACTATTCACAACGAATTTTGGTTCGGGAAAACTCCCTCTTTGGCGGAAGAACTCGAAAAACTCTCTGTCAACACTCCTGCCCTCAACAAGCGGGACGAGTCTGCATTCGAGCTAGTAATGCCCAAGACAAAAGCAAAAGACTCCGCAGACGATGCTTGGGACGAACCACTGCTCCACCTGCTCTTCAAAGAAGAAATCGAGATGCCAGATCTAATCGATTTTGTTTCTGATAACTCTGTGATAGCAATGATCGGGAACGGTGACATAAAGCCTTTCAAGCCCCATCTCCTATCAAGCTCATTGCCACTCAATAACTGGGCCACCTTCTCACGGACCACTTTGCCCGGCCAAAAAAAGGACATGATCGAACAACTTGGTCTGACCCCTCGAGTCCTAGAGTCTAGTGTCAAAACTCATCCTGAGTCCATTAGCTTTGAATTTGAGTCTATCGAGTCATCTGATGGCCTCACGCCAGAAGATTACGAGCTCATTACCAATAATGTATTCCCGTATGCTCTTAATGAATGCTTCGATCTTTCCGAGTATCCTCTCATTGCATCTTTAACAACTGCTAAATTAACTAACACACAAATAGTTAATAACGATTCACTTGATAAAGAAGCAGACACATTAAACGAACAATACATTAAGCACATCTTTAAGCATGTTGTCAAACGAGAGAAAAACCGGGCCCAAGCTGCCGAGGAGGTTTTAACCAAAGTGAATTTGGGAACTGCTGAAGAGCCAAAAGTGTGACGACCCCAACCCTAAGCACTCATTTTAAATACTTAATTATATGCCTTTAATATTTATGTTATCTTTATGTGTTCAATTATGTCTTTAAATTCTTAATTTAAGATAAATTGAGTGAAAAGTAAATTTAGGACCTTATGAGAATTTATTGGACATTAAATAAAGAAACTAAGGAAAATAATAAAAATGGGAAAATGCTAAATAATATGGGGAGGTTAATTGAGTAGGATGAATTAATGGGATAAGGTTTATTTTAATTTAATTTGAGTAGGGTGAAAGCCTTGGGTTATTTGATGGGGGGCCAAACTCCTTCCCTCTTCCCTCCTCTTGCCAAGTGTCCTTCCCCCATCACCTCTCTTACTCCCTTCCCCCCCCTTCTCCCTCATTCACTACACTTTTCATCCTAGAGGAAGTATAGAGAACCACCATTGAAGCCTTCTCCCAAGCTTTGAGTCCAAGGCATTTCTTAACCAAAATCAAATCTAAGAGCACCTTTGGAGTTGGATCACCTAGAGGAATCCATCTAGCTAGAAAGATCAACCTTCCATTGCAAACCCTAAGGTGAGTTGTTATGATTTCCTTCCTCTACTTGTTCATAAGTTCCTTGAATGTTGTTCTTGTTCTTGAAATGATGATTCCTTGCTTGGAAACCCAAATGGGTGTTGAATGATTGGAAAATGAAATTGGTTGAAGTTAGGGTTTAAGGAATGATCATTTAAAGGGTTGGAAATGGGTGAAATGAGTAGAGATAAATAATCTAGGATTACTTGGTTTTGAGTTTACAAGTTTGAATGGGACTTGGTAAGATGAAAGTGTTCTTGGGTGTTCTTGTAGTAAGCCATGGTAGAGGAAAGGAGAACTAGGGTTAAAAGGATTAAAATCTGCATTTTGGCCGGTTGAGGCTTGGGCGGTCGCCCAAGGGGGCCGAGCGGGCACCCCATGTTGGCGTAAGGTTTATTGTGCTTTGAAAACCCACTTGGGCGGTCGCCCAAGTGGTGTGGGCGATCGCCCATAGTGGCGTAAACTTCCCTTCCCTTTGGCAATCCACTTGGGCGGTCGCCCGAAGTGGTAACGTCGCCCAAGACCCTGAACCAGTTTTTCTTAATTTAAACTAGGATCGTTTAGCAAGTTGTTGACCACTTATAAATTGAGACTCCCACTTGGTAATTGAACTTGAACCTTCATTAAGGTATGGTATCCTTGTATATGGAATTGGTAGGGTAGGTTAATGATCCCTCATTTCCTTACTTGATGTTATAAAAATGGTTGTTGACATTGTTTAGTGTATTCATAAATTGTTGCACTTTGATATTGATTGGGCATGAGTATATATTACCATGTGGCTATTGTTTATCCCTTTTTGTGGATTTTATTCAAGTATCTATTATGTGCTTGATATGTGTGAGTCGGCGACGTTGGGGTATAACATAATACGGTCAATTATGGAAGTGTGACCTAATGTGATCGGATTATGTTATATACGTGACCGTCCCCTCCCGTGGCCACAAAGTTGGGGTTATAGCATCTGTATTGAGCCAAAAGCCTTACGAGTTGCTCTTGTCTTATTTGGTTCCACGAAAAACGGGTCTTATAAGACGTGAGTATTGCTTAAGCAGCTCACGGTAAGATTGGAGTATTATTATACCCAATGTTGTACGACTACTGTTCAGACGGGAAAAGGTAAACCAAGGTAATGGAATGTGTTTATAGCTTTCCCAATGTGTTATGTGCGACTTGTTATATGTTGCATTTATTTGGCATATTGTTGCATCCATAATAGCTTGAGATTTATTCTCACCCCTCTCCCTTTCTTGTTTTAGATCCCGAGACAGGCGGACCGGCCAAGTAAGGGCGGA
This sequence comes from Adenophora triphylla var. japonica, assembly GCA_022495995.1. Classification (NCBI taxonomy): domain Eukaryota; kingdom Viridiplantae; phylum Streptophyta; class Magnoliopsida; order Asterales; family Campanulaceae; genus Adenophora; species Adenophora triphylla. The sequence goes on along the minus strand of JAFEMH010002949.1, from coordinate 14,006 downwards.
GAGGAGTTTGGAGTAATCTTTTGGGGTATTGTCGGGGTACGTAGGGTGATGTATAAAATTGTATTTTGATAATTCCTTTCTTGGAGTTTGTAATTATAAACTTTAAACTCTACGTCATAACCTTAATCTTTTGTAACTAAACTGTTGACCGTTTTCAAAGTTAGTTATCTCCTCCTCCGATGTGGAGTTGAGTGGAGTTCTTTTGAAATGTTATGTTATTAATGTTTATGTTTGAAAGTCAAAGCAAAGTTTTAAAAGTTTAGTATTTTTGGGTTAGTATGAGGACGCTCCAACTCGGGACACGTGTAGGTTCCGGGTCGGGGTCCTCACAGTTGGTATCAGAGCCTAGTTAGAATTCTCGGGTAGAGTCTAGCTGAGTGAGAGTGTGTGATAACTGACGTCGAGTGTTTAATGCAGGAGTTTGTTGTAATGGCGGGAAATGATGGTGATCAGAATCTGGGTTTGGGTGGTGTTGGTAATCCGAATGCCGAGATGATGGATATGTTCCGAGGGTTTCTTCAGCATATGGCAACTCAGAATCAGAATCAGAATCAAGGCAGGCAAGGGCAACATGGTTTGGAGAAGTTCGTGAAAATTTCTCCTCCTAGCTTCAACGGAGATCCGGATCCGGTGAAGGTGAGAGAGGTGGCTTGAGGCTATGAATAAGATTTTCGCAGCTATGGAGAGTTCGGATGCGGAGAAGGTGAGCTGTGCCGTTTTCAAGTTGGAAGGACCGGCGAGCACCTTTGGTGGCGAGGTAGTGAAGGATGGTTGGGACCGGGATTTGACACCACAGACTTGGGAGAACTTCACACGCAAGTTCCGGGATCAATTCGTGCCAATAGTTACTAGAGACAAGAAGGAAGGCGAGTTCATGAAACTGGAGCAAGGGACCATGACGATAGCGCAGTATTCAGCAAAGTTCACAGAATTGGCCCGATATTGTCCTCATTTGGTGCCGGATGAAGAGAGGCGAGTCTACCGGTTTGTGAAAGGTTTAAGGGTTGAGTTCCGAAAGCAGTTATTGACGCATAACTTCGCCAACTTCCAAGCAGCAGTGAATATGGCGTATCGGATTGAGAATGACATAGAGGAGCATCGTGGTAGAAATGAAGGTGGAAACAGGAATAGATTCCAAGGTCAAGGTTCGGGGCCAAATAGAGTTCAACCGAGGACGTTCACCCCGGGAGCGAATCGAGGAGGAAATGTGGCGACTCCGGCAAATCGTGCGACTCCCGGTCAGTTTGGGGCAACATGTGGGTTTTGCAAGAGGCTAGGGCATTCGGAGGACAAGTGTTGGAGCAAACAAGGAAAGTGTTTGGAGTGTGGGTCGGCAGGCCATTTTAGGAGGAATCGCCCCAAGTTACAGAATAAGCAAGCTTCGGGTACCGGATTTGGGGGACAAGGTAGTGGTGTGAAGAGAGATGTTGATGGGAAACCTAAGGATAGAGTCCAAGGTCGCGTGTTTGCTTTGGGTCGAGGAGAGGTCGATCCTAATGCCATCATTAGAGGTATAGTTCCTGTCTCAGGAGTTAAGGCCCGCATTCTTATAGATCCCGGGTCTTCCCATTCATTTGTGGCATCGCATTTTGCATTCTCATTGCATACCTTGCCTGAATCTATGCCTTATGTGTTAGAGGTCTCTACTCCTATGGGAGAGAGCCTCACATCTTCTTTGATATATCCTGGTTGTGATGTGACTATATGTGGGCATGTATTGCCGGTGGATTTGGTCGAGTTACCAATCCGTGATTTTGATGTGATCCTTGGGATGGATTGGTTGAGTCACTGTCATGCTTTGGTAGACTATCGTAGAAAACGAGTCTCATTTGCTATGCCTGACGTGCCTACTTTTATATTTGATGCGGATAGATCTATGTTCGGGTTACATGTTATTTCTGCCTTAAAAGCTAGAAAGATGCTATCTAAGGGGTGTGCGGGTTACTTAGCTTATGTGGTAGATTCCAATAAGAAGTCTTCCGAGTTAGCTCATGTTCCGGTTGTGAATGAGTTTAGCGATGTGTTTTCTAGTGAGTACTCTATGCCTCCGGATCGTGAGGTAGAGTTTTGTATTGACTTAGTGCCCGGCACCGCTCCTATCTCTAAAGCACCCTATAGAATGGCTCCGGCCGAGTTAAAAGAGTTGAAGGTCCAATTGCAAGAATTGTTAGACCGAGGTTTTATTCGTCCTAGTGTGTCTCCGTGGGGAGCACCGGTCTTGTTTGTTAGGAAGAAGGATGGTACCTTACGATTGTGTATTGACTATCGTTTGTTGAACCAAGCCACCATTAAGAATAAGTATCCTCTTCCGCATATAGATGATTTGTTTGACCAACTCCAAGGTTCCGTTATCTACTCAAAGCTTGATTTGAGAAGCGGATACCATCGATTGAAGATTAGACCGGATGATATTGCTAAGACAAACTTTCCGGACTAGATATGGTCATTATGAGTTTGTTGTGATGCCTTTCGGGTTGACTAATGCTCCAGCCGTGTTTATGGATATGATGAACCGTGTCTTCAAGCCTTATCTTGATAGCTTTGTGGTAGTGTTCATAGATGATATCCTTGTTTACTCTAAGTCTCGGGAAGAGCATGAGAATCATTTGAGGATTGTCTTGTCCGTTCTTCGGGAGAAGCAATTGTACGCCAAGTTCAGTAAGTGCGAGTTTTGGCTTGAGCAGATTTCTTTCTTGGGGCATGTTGTGTCGAGTTCGGGAATTTCCGTGGATCCTTCAAAGATTGAAGCCGTGGTTAATTGGAAGCAACCTTCGGCCGTGACCGAGGTCCGTAGTTTTCTTGGTTTGGCGGGGTATTATCGGAGGTTCATTGAAGGGTTTTCTCGGATTGCGACTCCGTTGACTAGGTTGACTCGGAAAGATGTATCGTTTGTATGGGATTCCAAGTGTGAAGCAAGCTTTGATGAATTGAAGAAGAGGTTGACAATGGCTCCTATTCTTACCCTTCCGGATGGTTGCGAGAATTTTGTTATTTATAGTGATGCCTCGAAGGCGGGTTTGGGATGTGTGTTGATGCAAAATGGGAAAGTAATTGCGTATGCCTCTAGGAAGTTATCACCGGCGGAACAGAATTACCCTACTCATGATATGGAATTGGCGGCGATTGTATTTGCGTTGCATAAGTGGAAGCACTACCTTTATGGGGCGAAGTTTGAGATTTTCACCGATCATAAGAGTTTGAAGTACCTATTTACCCAAAAGGAGTTGAACAACCGAAAAAGGAGATGGCTTGAGTTCTTGAAGGATTTTGATTGTGTCATTTCCTATCACCCGGGGAAAGCCAATGTAGTGGCGGATGCGATTAGCCGAAAGGCGTATTTGACAGCTTTGAGTTCCCGAGAATTGAAGAGTGAGGTAATTATTGCGAATGTTAGAGCCGTTCCGACATTGTATGGAGATTTGAAAGAAGCTCAACAAGGAGATCCGGAATTGAAGAAAATTTTAGATCAAGTGCAAAATGGGAAAGCCGGGGAATTTGCTTTGAATAGAGATGGGATTTTAACTTTCCAAGGGAGAATTTGCGTTCCTTCATCGCCGGAAATCAAGAAGCGTGTTTTAGAGGATGGCCATAAGTCTAAGTTTGCGATTCATCCGGGGAGTACCAAAATGTATCAAGACTTGAAGCGTGGGTATTGGTGGAATGGTATGAAGAGGGAAATAGCGGATTATGTTTCTAAGTGTTTGACTTGTCAACAAATCAAGGCCGAGCATCAAAGACCGGCGGGACTACTTCAACCATTGGATATTCCGGAATGGAAATGGGAAGGGATCTCGATGGATTTTGTTTCGGGTTTACCTCTTACCGCGAAGAAGATGGATGCTATTTGGGTTATTGTGGATATATTGACGAAGTCGGCTCATTTTCTTCCGGTGTCAACTAAGTTTTCATTAGAGAAGTTAGCCCAGTTGTATATGAAAGAGATCGTTCGACTTCATGGGGTTCCGGTTAGTATTGTTTCCGACAGAGATCCGAGGTTTACTTCTAGATTTTGGAGAGCATTGCATGAAGCCTTGGGTTCTAAGTTGTGTTTTAGTACGGCGTTTCATCCTCAAACCGATGGTCAGTCCGAGAGAACTATTCAGATACTTGAGGATATGTTACGAGCTTGTGTAATGGATTTCCAATTGTCTTGGGAGGATCATCTACCTTTAGTGGAGTTTGCCTACAACAACAGTTATCAGTCTAGTATTGAGATGGCTCCGTATGAAGCGTTGTATGGTAGGAAGTGTCGATCTCCGATGTGTTGGGACGAGGTTGGTGAAGCGAGACTTTGGGGCCCGGATTTGGTTCGAGATTCTACGGAGAAGATCAAGGTGATTCGGGATAGATTGAAGACGGCTCAGAGTAGACAGAAAAGCTACGCCGACAATAGAAGACGGGATTTATCATTTCGGGTTGGTGACTTTGTGTTCTTGAAGGTCTCTCCGAGGACGGGGATTAAAAGGTTTGGTAATAAGGGTAAGTTGGCTCCGAGGTTTGTAGGTCCGTTTGAGATTCTAGAGAAGATAGGGGAATTGGCTTACCGGTTGGCGTTGCCTCCGTCTTTCTCTTTGCTTCATGATGTGTTTCACGTTTCTATGTTAAGGAAGTATTTTCATGACCCCTCCCATGTTTTGAGCTCTCCTCCCGATGATGTCCAAGCGGACATGTCTTATGTTGAAGAGCCATTAAGAGTCTTAGAATTCCAAGTTAAGGAGTTGAGAACTAAGAGTATCCCGATAGTAAAAGTCCTTTGGAAGAATCATATACCGAGTCGAGGAAGCAACGTGGGAGCTAGAGTCGGAGATGAGGGCGAAATACCCGGTGGTTGTTTGAAAAGTCAAGTAAGTCCTTTTAAAATTCGGGTCGAATTTTCTTTAAGGAAGTGAGTGTAACGACCCCAACCCTAAGCACTCATTTTAAATACTTAATTATATGCCTTTAATATTTATGTTATCTTTATGTGTTCAATTATGTCTTTAAATTCTTAATTTAAGATAAATTGAGTGAAAAGTAAATTTAGGACCTTATGAGAATTTATTGGACATTAAATAAAGAAACTAAGGAAAATAATAAAAATGGGAAAATGCTAAATAATATGGGGAGGTTAATTGAGTAGGATGAATTAATGGGATAAGGTTTATTTTAATTTAATTTGAGTAGGGTGAAAGCCTTGGGTTATTTGATGGGGGGCCAAAATCCTTCCCTCTTCCCTCCTCTTGCCAAGTGTCCTTCCCCCATCACCTCTCTTACTCCCTTCCCCCCCTTCTCCCTCATTCACTACACTTTTCATCCTAGAGGAAGTATAGAGAACCACCATTGAAGCCTTCTCCCAAGCTTTGAGTCCAAGGCATTTCTTCACCAAAATCAAATCTAAGAGCACCTTTGGAGTTGGATCACCTAGAGGAATCCATCTAGCTAGAAAGATCAACCTTCCATTGCAAACCCTAAGGTGAGTTGTTATGATTTCCTTCCTCTACTTGTTCATAAGTTCCTTGAATGTTGTTCTTGTTCTTGAAATGATGATTCCTTGCTTGGAAACCCAAATGGGTGTTGAATGATTGGAAAATGAAATTGGTTGAAGTTAGGGTTTAAGGAATGATCATTTAAAGGGTTGGAAATGGGTGAAATGAGTAGAGATAAATAATTTAGGATTACTTGGTTTTGAGTTTACAAGTTTGAATGGGACTTGGTAAGATGAAAGTGTTCTTGGGTGTTCTTGTAGTAAGCCATGGTAGAGGAAAGGAGAACTAGGGTTAAAAGGATTAAAATATGCATTTTGGGGTTTGTTTGGAGGCTTGGGCGGTCGCCCAGGGGTGACGGCCGCCCATGTTGGCGTAAGGTTTATTGTGCTTTGAAAACCCACTTGGGCGGTCTCCCAAGTGGTGTGGGCGGTCGCCCATAGTGGCGAAACTTCCTTCCCTTTGGCAATCCACTTGGGCGGTCGCCAGTGGTAAGGCGGTCGCCCAAGACCACTGAACCAGCTTTTTCTTAATTTAAACTAGGATCGTTTAGCAAGTTGTTGACCACTTATAAATTGAGACTCGCACTTGGTAATTGAACTTGAACCTTCATTAAGGTATGGTATCCTTGTATATGGAATTGGTAGGGTAGGTTAATGATCCCTCATTTCCTTACTTGATGTTATAAAAATGGTTGTTGACATTGTTTAGTGTATTCATAAATTGTTGCACTTTGATATTGATTGGGCATGAGTATATATTACCATGTGGCTATTGTTTATCCCTTTTTGTGGATTTTATTCAAGTATCTATTATGTGCTTGATATGTGTGAGTCAGCTGACGTTGGGGGTATAACATAATACGGTCAATTATGGAAGTGTGACCTAATGTGATCGGATTATGTTATATCTGTGACCGTCCCCTCCTGTGGCCACAGGTTGGGGTTATAGCATCTCGTATTGAGCCAAAAGCCTTACAGAGTTGCTACTGTCTTATTTGGTTCCCTGAAAAACGGGTCTTATAAGACGTGAGTATTGCTTAAGCAGCTCACGGTAAGATTGGAGTATTATTATACCCAATGTTGTACGACTACTGTTCAGACGGGAAAAGGTAAACCAAGGTAATGGAATGTGTTTATAGCTTTCCCAATGTGTTATGTGCGACTTGTTATATGTTGCATTTATTTGGCATATTGTTGCATCCATAATAGCTTGCTGAGATTTATTCTCACCCCTCTCCCTTTACTGTTTTAGATCCCGAGACAGGCGGACCGGCCAAGTAAGGGCGGAGAGGAGTTTGGAGTAATCTTTTGGGGTATTGTCGGGGTACGTAGGGTGATGTATAAAATTGTATTTTGATAATTCCTTTCTTGGAGTTTGTAATTATAAACTTTAAACTCTACGTCATAACCTTAATCTTTTGTAACTAAACTGTTGACCGTTTTCAAAGTTAGTTATCTCCTCCTCCGATGTGGAGTTGAGTGGAGTTCTTTTGAAATGTTATGTTATTAATGTTTATGTTTGAAAGTCAAAGCAAAGTTTTAAAAGTTTAGTGTTTTTGGGTTAGTATGAGGACGCTCCAACTCGGGACACGTGTAGGTTCCGGGTCGGGGTCCTCACAAAAAGAGACGCAAATCGGAAGTTTCTTCACCGGCACAGAGCAAGACGCATTGACTGCACTGCTCAAAGAGTTCGTGGACGTGTTCGCTTGGTCTTACCGAGACATGCCCGGATTAGATCCTAACATTGTAGAGCACCGAATCCCTTTGAATCCCGAGGCTAAGCCCATCAAGCAAAAGCTACGCCGAATTAAGCCAGAGTGGTCTTTACAAGTCAAAGAGGAGATCGAAAAAATGCTCCGCGTCGGCTTCATCAGGGTGATCGAGTACCCCACATGGCTCTCCAATATCGTCACGGTCACCAAGGCCAATGGAAAAGTACGCTGTTGCGTGGACTTCCGAGATCTCAACAAAGCAAGTCCCAAGGACGATTTTCCACTACCCAACATCGACATGTTGGTAGACACTCATGACCAATTTCGAAGTCAAGTCCTTCGTGGACGGATTTGCCGGACAATCAAATCAAGATGGCCGAAGAAGACCAAGAAAAGACAGCTTTCACAACCCCTCGGGGAACCTCTTGCTACAAGAATGCCGTTCGGACTAAAGAACTGCTGGGCTACTCTACCAACGAGCAAAGAACCGCCCTCTTCCACGATATGATCCACAAAGAGATCGAAGTGTACGTCGATGAAATGATCGTTCACTCAAAGGGATCAGATGGACAACACCTCACAGACCTGAGAAAATTCTTCAATCGCCTCCGAAAACACTCGATGAGGCTTAACCCTGCCAAATGCACATTTGGGGTTAGCCGAGGCAAGGTTTTGGGATAGATGGTCACCGAGAGGGGCATCGAGGTTGATCCCCAAAAGATTAAGGCTATCATCGAAATGAGACCACCGCAAACTCAGACAGAGGTGAAAAGCTTCATGGGTCGCCTGCAATATATCAGCCGCTTCGTCAACCAATTGACCTCTATGTGCGAGCCAATCTTCAAACTGATGAAGAAGAACGCCGACATCGAATGGAACTCAGAATGTCAAGATGCCTTTGAGAAAATAAAAGCATACCTTGTGAGTCCTCCGATTCTCTGTCCTCCCCACGAGGAAAAGCCACTGTTGCTATACCTAACTGTGACCGACACCGCAGTTGGAGCCATGCTCTGTCAGGAAAAAAGGGAGTCACGGGTCGAAAACGCCATCTACTTCGTCAGTCGAAAGTTTCAAGGCAGCGAACTCAATTACTCAGCCCTCGAGAAAACCTGCGCAGCTCCGGTATGGGTTGTCGGGAAACTACGGCACTACATGCAGTCGCACACGGTACACTTGGTTTCCAAAATGGACCCAGTCAAGTACCTCTTCGACAAACCATCTCTGGCAATGAGGCTCGCCAAATGGTCTTTCTTCCTAGCCGAATTTGACATCAAGTACGTGAACCAAAAGTCAATCAAGGGACGGGCCATGGCTGAACAACCGGTGATTTCCCCCGACAAGGCTCGAGGCCCCGAACCACAATTTCCAGACGAGGGAATCTTCGCAATCGAAAGCGAAAATCGATGGCAACTGTTCTTCGACGGAGCAGCCAACAAAAAGGGAAACGGCATCGGTATGCTCTTGGTAGATCCCAGGGACGAGCACACCCCAATTGCTATAAAGCTCAATCTTCGAGGTAACCAACAATGCCGCCGAATATGAAGCCTGCACGCCGTTGCTGACTACAAGCCGCACTCGAGAGGAATGTCCAAACTCGAAGTTTATGGGACTCGGCCTTGATCATCAACCAAGTCTCCAACAAGTGGAAAACCATAGACCTGTGCTTGCAAAAATACCATGCTCGCATGGAGGACCTCATCACACAATTCGAAGAGGTCACCTTCCACTACTTGCCAAGAGACCGAAACAGGTTTGCGGATGCCTTAGCCACCTTGGCTTCCCTTGTAGAAATCCACCGAAGGAAAAGCAATCAAACCCTTCAAAGCTCGGACGAAAGGAAATTCCCCGCCTCTTGTTGTGAGATCGAACCGAACCTAAGCCCGTCAATGAGCCATGGTATAACCAGATCTTCCAATACCTCAAGAGCGTGGAAACCACCTTCATGAACAAGGAAGACCCACACACGTAAGGGGTCAAAACCAAGAGCATCATGGCCCTAAAACGCCTCGCCTCTCACTTCGTCATCCTCGGGGACATGCTATACAAGAAACGCTACCACGGGCCACTCCGCTGCTGCATCGCCCAAGAAGAAGCAAACAAGTTCATGAACGAAGTCCACAATGGGGCTTGCGGTCCCCACATGAACCCTGGAGCCCCGATGCAAATCATTCTCGTGGATGGGCTACTATCTGGATCTCCATGGAGGCAGATTGCATCCACTTTGTCCGAAGCTGCGACAAGTGCCAACGGTTCTCCAACCTCAATCATCTGCCGCCCCACGATCTCACTTGCATGACTACACCTTGGCCCTTTGCCACTTGGGAATTGACGTCATCGGGAAAATCGCTCCGCCAGGTGCAAAGAACGGGTCACGAAGTTCATCTTAGTAGCCATCGACTACTTCACCAAATGGGTCGAAGCCAAGTCCTACAAGGTACTCACCTCCAAGAAGGTCGCGCATTTCCTCAAGGAAAACATCATCGCCGATACGGCATCCCAAATGAGGTCATATCGGACAATGGTTCACACTTCGAAGGGGAATTCGATCAGGCTGGCTGAATTCAAGATCACACGCCACAAATCTTCCTCCCTACCGGCCACAAACAAACGGCGCCGTGGAAGCGGCAAACAAAACCCTCGAAACTGGATCATCCGAAAAATGACCACCCGAGGACGAGATTGGTTCGAGAAGCTGCACCTTGCACTTTGGGGCTACCGCACATCAGTCGGAAACGACCACGGGAGAAACCCCATTTGCCCCGACATACGGATGGAAGCAGTCCTTCCCATCGAGCCGGAAATTCCCTCACTCCGAGTGCTTCTGGAAAATGACATCAATGAAGTTGAATGGCTCCGAAGCCGACATGACGAATTGGCTCGCTAGACGAGCGACGACTAAAGGCCATGGAACACGTCCGAGCCTATCAAAGCGGGATGGCTAGAGCTTTCGACAAGAAAGTCAAATCCCGAGACATCGGGGAAGGTGACCTTGTACTCAAAGAAAAGCCTCCCACTCGAACCAACCCAGCTGGGAAAATGGGAACCCACATGGATCGGCCCTTTCGTGGTACAAAAGATCTTCTAGGAGGCGCCACGAAGGCTAATGCACCTAGACGGCAATCCCTTCATGAATCCAGTCAACGGAAGCAAACTTCGCAGATACTTCGCCTAAAGAAGAACAGCTGTGCATCTCTTGGCACTCCATGTAGTGTCGAACTCACGCAGAGACTTGAGCCCTCTAGTCCGGGGAACGTAGGGCAACCTTAATTGGTCCGGTCTAAAAATACACAAAAAGTCAAAAGTTTGAATGTCAATCAAGACTCCATCAAGCTACGCACTTTTCAAGAACACGCCCCGGCAGTCACCTTGACCAAGTCAAACGGCCCCGGCAACATCCAAAAAGGACATCCGAGGGTCACTCGGCATCAAACGATCGACTCGTGTACGCTTCCAAACCTGGGGGCTTGTCTTCGCCCTCATGCGCTTCAAAAATAAAAAAAAGAGCTCGAGCAAGAGGCTCACAAAAAAAAAAAAAAAAACAAAACAAAAAGAAGTGAGAGCTCGAGCAAGGGCTCACAAAAAAAAATATAAAAAAAAAAGAGAGCTCGAGCAAGGGCTCACAAAAAAAAAACAAAAAAATAAAAGAAGCTCAAGCAGAAGCTGCAAAAAAAGTGGTCAAGAGCCCGACGCCAACAAGAGGCAAGGAAGCTACGAAAAAGACCGTCAAAACGACTTGTCAAGGGAGCATTCAACCTCTCAGCCAAGCACAAAGCCTAAGCAAAAGGGATTGCCGTCATAGCCCAGACTGCTTCAAGTCCGCAAATGCAACAGAAAAGTCCAAGGACGGACGCCGACAAAGTGCACAACAAAAGCAAAGGCAAACAAGAGATCTTGCGTCTCGACAAAGCTTTAAAAGTAAATCACAAATCACTAACGGTTACAACATTTCTTGATGAGTTCAAGCACGGTCTACTCTCAAGTTCACAACATGCTAAAAGACAGCTTAATACATTTAACTAATAATGTGTTTGCAATGCAATGAATGGATACCTAGGAGGTCATTCCGCGCCATCTGCGCTTGTCCCCTCGCCATTCTTTCCTTTCTTCCTCGTCCCCGGCGAGTCTTCTTTCGCTTCACGTGAACCCAACTCTGCGTCTCTCGGTCAGAGATCGGGGTCCTCCCCGTAGAAAGTCAAACAATCCGGTAGCTCTCGTGGCTTCATTCGCCCGTGCTTCGGCTCGGATCTCCCTCCTCGGCGAGTCCAAAAAGAGGACCTCTCCCCGTCGGTCGGTCAACTCTAGTCTCGTAGTCAAACAAAGTGTCTCCGTCACATCCAAAGGGTCAGACCAGGCTTCGGAACTCCTAAGGCAATAGCTACTACGGCAACCGGGTCCCAGGAATCGCTACACGCACTTTGCTCTCCAAAGACCACTTGGGGCGCCCAACACGCTGCTCATACCGGGCCAGAGTGCGAGTCGTCAATACAACTCTCCCAGACGTCTAAGGAGTACCACGGGAGGAAAGCGGAATACTTCCATACCCTCGGAAAATACAAGAAGGCACTGAAGGCCGCCATACAAAGAGGAACTACCTCCGCAGTAGCAAGGTCATCCCAGCCCTAACAAAGGCTCTGCTTCATCCCAAGCTGGCAGGAAACAAGCGACGGAATATAGAAGGAGGACCAAGACAAACTGGAATTCTCGACAACGTAGGACCCTTCCGCAAGATCCTCTGGTCTCAATCCTCGGTGAGGAACCCACCGGCGGATCTCGATGCGTACCAAGCGTGCCATCCATCTCTCCCAAAGGGACGGGTGATCCATATCCAACACAAGAGGTCGGCTGAGCAAATGACCACGGGCTAAACGACGTCGGAGCCTCGGGCATGGCCTGAAGTCTCTCTCAGCGGCCACAAGGTGAGCAAAGCGGGGCTTCCCCCTCTCATAAAACGATCCCCGGTCGCCCCGGACGGTCGATACCATGAAGAGTCTCCCCCGGCACCAACGGGACAATATCCTCTCCGGCTCTGCGGTGCCTACCACATCTAGCAAAGCGCCATCGCAAATGCGAGGAGGCGACCATGAAAAGCGTCGCTATCACGCACAAGGCAAAAACCATCCCAAGAGACGTCACTCTCATCATCAACCATGAACCGCTCAGGCAACTCGAAATGTCAATATGACCCGAATCAAGGATCATGCCTGCACTTCTTCCAACGAAGCACGAAGAAAGCCCGCAAGCTTCACGCTCGCATGGCACCACCAATCGAAAGGAAGCGAGATGGCCTCCACCTCCGGTCCTCCAATCAAAGCCCGAAAATCCTCAAAAGTGGGCACCATTTCATTATAGGAGAAACAGTACACGTGCCTCCTAACATCCCAGAACTTCGCGGCAGCCCGCAACAAATCCCAATCAGGAACCAACTCCTTAAAAGACCAAATCGAGCAAAGACGAAACCTTACCTCGAAAGCCCGTCTCTGATGCCTCATACGGCGCCGCATCCACGTTTTCAACTGCTCAAGGAAGTGTGCTTGCCTCTCCTGCGAAAGCCTCGGCAAAATTCTAGGGACGTACGAAGAATCCATGGCAAAAATGGAGGTTCCTAGAGAAAATGGGGAAGAAAGCTCGAAAATGGCTGCAAATGGGGAAATGGGGAAGAACTGGACACTTGGAAAGAATTTATGTCCTTCCAAAAGCAAAGTTGGTCCGTACGGACCTCTTTGCAGGCTAAGTATGTCCGTACGGACCTCCTTGCAAACAGAACCCATTTCCCCGAAAGAACAGTACAACAACCACTGTCCCAAAGAAACCTTGCTCCAAACTGCCCAAACACTGGACAAAGCCATTCCCGGCAAACAAACACTACCCACAAACACACTCTCAGCTCACGTGGCATGCACAAAATAAAAAATAATAATAGCAACAATTTCTAGGACAATTCCCGGGAATCACAAAATTGACATTACATCTTAAAATAAAATGCTGTTTGCCGTGCAAATGCAAGTGTTTTATTACAGGAATATCAAATGTCTGTTGCTAAACAAAAAAAAAAAGAGGGAAAGCAAATGAATACTAATCAGACTCTTCAGCATCATCATCATCCTCGCCGAGGTCCTCCAGAGAGAAGTCGGGCATCCCTGTGAACTCGCCCGCCACGTCCTCGTCATCGAATACGAGCACCTCGCCGGAGGCTCCCACGAAAAGTACTCGAAGGATCAAATCCTGGCGAAAGGATCAAAGAAAGAAGGCTCTGAGGAACCCTCACCCTGTGCGCCATGCGGAGGCATGAACCGATAAAAGGCTGCCGCCTCGAAGGCCACTGCAGCCTCCCGAAGATGTCCCGGCATCCATGCTATGCCGCCCCCTCAAAGGTCCCTCTGCTTTGCGGCTCCGGCTCGGCTCTAGGCGGAGGAACGTCTACAGAATGCCTCGAAGGCATAGGCTCGTACGCCGGCACGCGTCGCGAAGACCGGCAAGATATCTTCGAAGCCATCTTCTTCGCAAACGATCTCATCGCCACGTAACGGCGAGTCAACATATCATAAGCTCTCCCGGGACTCGCACCAACAAGCTGACCAAGGAAACGCTCGGCAATACGGTTATACTCAACAACAAAAAGAGAAAAATACGTAAAAGATGCCAAGATGGAAAAGAGTAAGCACACTCACCGATCTATCGGGATCCACTCGGTATGCGGCGGGAGCTCGCTCGAGCAGGGTACGAGACACCCTCCTCCTCGATCCGTCCCCGCGAACGTACGTGAAATCCGGCCCGGCATCGGAACCTGCGGGGAGCTGCGGGCCGGCCTCTCTCTCCCGCGCCGATTACTG